>APFE031153540.1:42665-58042 GCA_000404065.3 Pinus taeda | reverse complement strand
ATTTGAATCATCGAAGAATTGTTCATTTGTGTAATGTAAAGGAGGTTGCCCCCTCGAAGAGGCTGAATTCTAAGGCGTACAACTATCTTTTCTATCTTTTTGTGAGCTGGTTTCATAACAGTAACAGTAGTGCAGATGAACACAAGAAATTCAAATTAATGTACCTTAGCCTTTGCAAATGATCTGATTTATTTAAAACATAAACTCTTCAAATAGTTGCATGTCTTCAGAATGTACAAAAACAAAACAGTGTACTTTATCATCTGCAACATATAAACCATTCTGTTGCAATTGGAAACTTTGGTCATTTCTGTCATCTGACAAACCCCATATTAAATATTTCTAAACATCACTATCCATGACAATGGCCACTAAGAAAGGAAATCTTAGAGTCCTTCAAAATTATTTCACTGAATTATGTGCAGCTCATAGAATTTGTTAATGCTCATAAGTCACACTTTATAAGAGCATACAGAACAGATTAAAAATGTTAGACTCAAAAACGGCATTCAAGTAAAATCAGTTTATAAGAAAATCATGTTTTAGTAATTTCAGCATGTATTTCAATCAGGTGAAATTCAGAAGCAACAAACTATCTACCACATATCATTTTCCCAGCAGAATGGAATAAGAT
The DNA here is from genome assembly GCA_000404065.3 of Pinus taeda. Classification (NCBI taxonomy): domain Eukaryota; kingdom Viridiplantae; phylum Streptophyta; class Pinopsida; order Pinales; family Pinaceae; genus Pinus; species Pinus taeda. The sequence goes on along the minus strand of APFE031153540.1, from coordinate 57,408 downwards.
TTAGCAACAAAAGCCAATCCACCTTTTGAATGAATTGTGCTGGGCCTAAAAGGTGACAAATATCAATAAGGAGTTCCTCCATATTCATTCGGAAATGAGCTAGTCCATCAGGAATGTCAAATGCCCCATTTGGTTCATCCACACTGAGATCGCTACTGTCAACCTACAAAAACGTGAAATGTCAAATGCAAGAACCAAGTAAGGACAAAACTGTAACATCAGTATATCCAAGATAAAAGGTTTTCAATGTTCATATGTTAAATCATACAGCATATCACTCGCAAGCATTACCAACAGCAACTGAGAAAATTGCAAGAAGTGCTACCAAGACATCCATCAGAAAAGTCACAGGTGAAGAGCGTTAACTAGAGCCACTAGTGGATAACAAAGACACAAAGAGAGACGGAGACAAGAAAAACGTTCAATTAGTTAGGTGCTGAGAATGCTGCTACAGGAGAGGTAATCTGAGGTCAGGTAAGAGGATACAGGCCACAGTCTGAGATGAAAGCTGACTTGGACCATGATTAGGGTACAAATTCACTGAATTAAGTAAGTTGATCTGCTACCAATAACTGCAAACAATTGAATAAGTGTGCCTAAGTTTGAATTTGACAAAACAATTCTGAAGAGAGTTTGAATGAAATCTGTATATGCAATTTGAATGTAAAGATTCCATTTTAAGTGCATCGGAGTGAAATTTTTGTTTTAATATTGTTTTGATTACAAAAGTCAGACTGATATTTATGAAAAAACAGAAGTAGAATGACAAATTCAAATAAGTTGCTAAATAAAGGAGAATCCAATGCCATTGGACTTTGGCATTGAAGATACAGGCATCTTTGTTTTCTACGTATTTCCTTTCTAAATAGGTTTGAGATGGTTAATGGCCTATTCAATATTGAGAAAAGGGAAGGAAGATATAAGACATGCTTGGATGGAAAGCAACACAAATAAGTTATTGGCATGGAATCACTGGAGCTAGTACATGCCCATATTGTGTGCTGATGAGAACACCAGCATTATCAGGTGCAAGGGATTTGCTTATTGTTAATGACTTTTTGCAAAATCCACGGGTCTTCTTTCTTGTGCAAGAAACTGATGCTTTGAATGCTTTAACAGAGTTTAAGGCAATGGTAGAAGATGAATGTGTATAAGAAGATAAGAGTGTTCCAGTTCTATAGAGGAAATTAACATGTTTACTAATTTTTGTAAGAAAGGACTTTCGAGGCAGAGAGGTAATGGTGAAAGACGAAGTAATGAGTTGTAGAGATGATGAACACGATGTTGCAATGTCAGTACCAGATGACCATTGACTATTAAGATATATTTGTTGAATAGGAGTCCCAAGTTCCGACAATGTTGTGATAGAAGCCACACCCAAGCATGCTTGGACAAGTGAGAAACAAAGGATAAACCATCTAAAAGTCTTTGATTTAGTTGCTTATGATGACACAACATATAGAAAACTTGTATTTGTCAAGTATGCTAACAAAAGACCTTGCAGAAATGAGGTTGTTGTGAGCAGGGATGTTCAACTCAATGAAAAATTAGATTTGAATTGGATTGCTTACTGGTTTGAGGATGACAAATCAACAGACATGAAAGAAAAAAGTGCATAAAGTTGAGCAATCATCATGAAATGTAGTACATGTGGTGCAGGAGGCAAAAGAGCTCCTACAACCCACTGATGGAGATGGTTTAAAGCTTGAATATGTGACGAAAGAAGATGTCCAACAATCCAGAGATGGAGGCAAAGGTGGAAGGCCTGAAGACGTAACAGAAGGTGGAACACCAATGGAGCTAGATGTATCTAGATTACTCCCAGCTATTGCAAAACAATTTGACTGGTGGATAAAGTAAAAGAAGTCACCTGGCTTGTGTTTGTGTTCGAATTGAACAATGAATTCAACAAAGTGTGTATTCAATCTCGTGCTCTTATGCCAAGCTATAAATTGGTGAAGCTCGAAGATCGTTTCTAGTAAGACTAAGTGATTACTGTGCAGACCTGAGGCATAACAGAATAAAAATATCAGCTCTGGCTAAGCACTCCCATGATATTTGGCCACCATACACGTGTTGAAAACGTAAAGATCAATGCAAAAATGGACCACTATTGGAAAAGGAAGATATAGGAGGATAATAGTAATCCTGGACAAAAATTACATGATTGGCTTAATAGTATGACATCTTAAAGATGGATTATTGCTGTCATTCTATTACGAAACAAACCAATCATTTGACCCTAAGAACTCCTGATGATGATCCTTACTCTGGGATTTAAATGTTGAGTAAAATCTCATCAAGACTAATGCAGTTTTCCTACGCAAAATACTCATCTATTGTGTGTGATGAATAATCTTGAAGATGAAATTTCATTAAAGGAAAACACCATGTTAAAAACATTTGATAAAATTCACCATCAAATTCAATTATGTGTCTGTGCATGTATCAAATATTTAACAATTAAACTTCCAAGAAATTATTGTTAAATTATATAATTCACAATTTTAATACACACATACACACACACATATATGAATTATAAATGCATATTAAAATAGTAACTTTATTATAATGCCATACTAAACATAATTACATACAAAATTTAATAAATATATAAAATAATTTATTATAATTTTTATATTAAGATATATATAACGAATAAAGCTTTATAAAAACAAACAATAAATCTAATTATCATATCAGGGGGCGCAAGAGTGAGAGTGAGTCACATGATCTTGGAGGAATCACAACAACTTTTTATGCCTGGGCTCCTGGTAATGCCTCAAAAAACTTAGCCGAAGCATATGCAGTTTTGTGTGGTTTATATATGGCCAAGGACACAAGAATCAGAACTCTATCAATTTATGGAGATTCAATGGTCATAATTAAAGCAATGAATGGCAAATCCACTTCCAAAAGATCCAAGCTAAAAAACATTATTCCCAGAATCAGGCAGCAAGTTCAATCCTCCTAGTGTTTCCTTTTATCATATCAATAAGGAATTGAATGAGGCAATAGACTTTTGGGCTAAAAGAGCAAACTGGATAAGCACTCGCACCTTGATCAAAAATGGGGCTTACAACTTTAGGACAATACCTTAAATCTTGGTTGAAGAGGATTTCAAGGATCATTAATTTTGCAATGATACAACATTTATTCTTGCGCTGACCAAACCTTGGGAAGGGAAACCCAAGGACGCACCTGCCTCATCCTCCCATGTGAATTGAATTTATTTCATGAAAATAGAATGTTAACCTACGCACTGGTACACTTGAAGTCGGATAATAGTTGAACAAGAGCTATGGGCTCAAATAAATCAAGTCAGTTGGCATCACCTGGTAACATGGTCAATATCCTCATTTGCTTTCTTGGTCTACATTTCGTATTGATTCATTCATACATGAAGGTTTAACTCCAAGTTGTGAATCATGAATAATATCTGAATTATATGATCACTTTTTATGATGTAGACCAATCCTAGAAGTCTACATAAGAATCAGAGGTGAGGAGAAATGAGAGATGTTAGGGATAAGGATTAGTTGAGGGATTCATAGAGAGATGATTGTGAAGATAGTTACGCATTTGATTTTAACTAAACATCTAATTAAGACAGCTGTTGTGGTCACCTATTGTTATATAAAGGGATCAATTGTACAATAGAAACACACACAGGAATGATATAATTTGATATAATTTCCCCTTCGGGGTTTCTTCACTATAAACTCATGGTTGTTAAATAAATAGAATACAAGAGACAAGCAAGAGAATATGAATGAGAGAGATGAATTATTTCAATGTATTTCAAATTACATCAGATGGTGTCATATATAAATATAGGAAATTTAGTTACTCTCGTTAGGAAAACGACACATAACTAATAATCACATATGTAACATAATTTTATTATGTTATAATGAAATCATCATTACAATATATATCACCCCCTCTTAAAGCTGGTTTCATTTTCCATAACTCCTAACATTTCTCTAACTTTTTCAAACTTCTCCTTATTGAGTACCTTGGTCAAGATCTCTACTAATTGATATTGGGACCTGATGCTGATTTTGTAGCTTCGGAAGGTCTTCCACATAGGCTTGGTATCTTAGCATGTGGAAGTGAACTCCTATTTAGGTGGTTGTTCAAGAGGAGCACCTAATATGATCTCCTTCCTAAGTTTGAACTTAGGAAGAAGTACTTTGATTAATTATTTAATTAATATTGACTTTGGGCTAATGTTTTTCTAAGCATAAATAATTATTTATTCAAGCGACGTAGATCTAATCTCCACCGTTGATCAAAGAAAGCTAGGGTTTAATCCTAATATGAACTCCTATTTAGGTGGTTGTACGAGAATAGCACCTAATATGATCTCCTTCCTAAGTTTTAACTTAGGAAAAAGTACTTTGATTAATTATTTAATTAATGCTGACTTTGGGCTAATGTTTTTCTAAGCATAAATAATTAATTATTCAAGCGACGTAGATCTAATCTCCACTGTTGATCAAAGAAAGCTAGGATTTAATCCTAATATGAACTCCTATTTAGGTGGTTGTTCAAGAGGAGCACCTAACATGATCTCCTTCTTAAGTTTTAACTTAGGAAAATGTACTTTGATTAATTATTTAATTAATGTTGACTTTGGGCTAATGTTTTTCTAAGCATAAATAATTAATTATTCAAGCAACGTAGATCTAATCTCCACCGTTGATCAAAGAAAGCTAGGATTTAATCCTAGCCCTCAATCACATTGGAGATTAAAGATTTGGCAGCAGCAAGGGTCGGGATGAAGGCACAACACAAGTGAGAGAGAAATTCAAAAAGAGATTTTCTGAATAACTTGCAAGAGTAATATTGCAGATTTTTTGTGAAAGGTTCACAGGGGTAGAGGAAGAAAGAAAAAAACAGAAGGAGAACTTTCTGCAGCTGAATAAATTAGCAGGGACCTGCACGAGTGAGACAGCCAGTGATTTTTTTTGTGGATGCACAGGGGCTTGAGTATGCTGAGTGGCTTGTCGATTTTGCTGGAAAATTTTATCTCAGGTTTTGTTGTAATTTCTTTGTAAATTCTAATAGCCATTTTCCCTGGTTAGGGAGCCCATGATTTCTATGAGAAATTAAATAATGAAAAGTTGGAGGGTTAATTTCTATTGCCATCTTGTCTAAATTTCTTGTTTATATTCTGAAATATTTTCCGCTGCTATTTGCTATGTTAAAGTGCCCGAGAATTTTCTGCTCATCGTTTTCATATTTATGTGTGTCTGAAAAAGATATCTAAGTTCCTTTGGATCCTACACAAGCAGCCAAACACAATTTGAAGGATGTGAATGCTAGAGGGACCATATTAGATGTTGTAAAGGATCACATAATCCCTCACATATCACAGAAGCATACAGCTCACCAGATGTGGTTAGCGTTGATGAACCTATACTAGAGTAACAACCAAAACAGGAAGTGGTGTTGAGAAAGAAACTCAAACATAAGAATGAACAAATCTGAAACTTTAACCTCATACTTCACAAAAATCCAATCAGTTTGTCATGAACTCTCAGTTGTTGGGGGAGCCATGGATGGCGGTAAACTTGTCAAGATAGCGCTGAGTCATTGTACCAAGCAATAGGCTGCCTTTCTAATAGGTTTCCTTGCTCAAGACAAGCTTCTTAATTGGACCAAGTTATGGGATGACTTCACACAAAAGGAGATATGGGACAGAGTTCGATATCTAGTGGATAGCAGAGAGGCGGAGATGGAGATGAGGAACTTGCTCTTGTTGGGCAAGCAAAGAAGCGCAGAGTAAAGCCAAGCTGAACCAAAGTGGAGGAGGATCTTCATAGGGAAAGAAAAGGACACGGGCAAGTCAAGTGCTTTGCATGTCACAAGTATGTTCACTATGTTGGACAGTGCCCCAAAAAAAGAAAGGAAAAAGGAAGACAACAACAGTTGCATCTATGCAAACGAATGAGTTACCTGAGAAATTCAAGGAGTTTGCAATAGTGTCCTGTCTTTCAGGCACCATGACATATGGTGTGTAGTTTATGGACAACAGAGCCTCTCATAATATGATGAGATCTCATAACCTCTTCACCAGTATGGCCAAGGAGAACCGTGATCTTCATGTGGAGCTTGGTGATAATGCCAAGTATGCAATGGAGAGTATTGGCAGCATACAGTTTCAACTAGACTCCGGGAGTCCTATGGAGGTGAAAGAAGTATGGTATGTACCTGGGTTGCAGGAGAACTTTCTCTCCATCTTGACTATGGAGGATAAGGACTTGAAGTCAGTGTTACAAAAGGTGAAGTGTTTGCCACACCGAAAAGAGTTGATCCTAGCGTGAGGCAAGTGATAGGCAACAAAGAGAGCAACCTATATCTGTTAAGAGGGCAACCATTGAAGGCTCTTGTACATGACAGTAACAACCAGAGTGAGCTTTGTCACAGGAGGATGGGGCATTTACACTCCAGGGCTCCACCACTATTATGGGTGATGGTCACTGGTTTTCCGGAATTCAGTGTGGAGCAGGATGGTGTGTGCAAAGGATGTGCACTTGACAATCATCCAAAAGCAACATTTCCTAACAGTGAGGCCAGGTCCAAGGCGTTGGATTTGGTGCAGTATGATATTTGAGGTCCTCTGTCAAGTGGAGTTTATCTCTAGGTGTAGTTATTTTGTGACTGTCGTAGATGACTATTCTAGGAGGACGTGGATTTACTTCTTGAAGGCCAAGGATGAGGTCTTCGGTCAGTTCCAAGAGCTTAAAGCTCTTGTGGAGAATCAAACTAGGAAGAAGTTCAAAATCCTAAGATCAAACAATGGGGGAGAGTATACCTCTAATGAGTTCAAGGGTTTCTGCAGGAAGGAAGGAATCAAGAAGGAACTAACAGTGCCCTATAATCTGCAACAAAATGGAGTGGCAGAGAGGAAGAATAGGACCACAGTCGCAGCAGCAAAGGCAATGATCCATGATCAGGGCTTGCCTGTGTTCTTCTATGAAAAGGCTTGTAACATAGCAGTGTACCTACAAAAGAGGAGTCCCCACAGGCCAGTGGAGGACAAGACTCTAGAGGAGGCACTTACAGGGGTCAAACCAAAGGTGAGCAATCTTCACATCTTTGGTAGCCCAAAGTATGTCCACATTGCATCAGAGAATAGGACTAAGCTAAAGCTCTCATCTAACAGGGATTTTTGTTGGATACAATGAGAGCTCAAAGGCCTATAGGGTCTACATTCCAAAACAGGGGAAGATAATATTTCACCAAGATGTCAGATTTTAGGACGGTTGTGTTAAAATTATAGCTTGAATAGATGTTTATGCATAGGCCTTAGGTCCAGGTATGCAAAAGATACCTTAATAATTACTTCCTTCAACAGTTTTTTTCTAGTTTAAACTTAAGAAAAGCATGATAATTAATTTAATTAGTTATTATTGGCTTTGTAACTCAAATTTCTAAAGTTTATAACTTTAGAAATTCATATTCCTTTTTATATCGTATCAAAAAAAAAGTGATAAGATCAAATCTTGGCCTTTGATCTTTTCTTTGAAGATCTCAAGGAGGAAATAGGGTTTTGAGAGAAAATATAAATTGTTGGAATGAGTAGGGAAAGGATGCAATTTGGAGATCATAGAGTGAGAGAGAAGAGGGCCAATTTGGTTGAGAGGAAGTAAGGTCCAGTACATGACAACAAGGGACCGAGTTTAAGAGAGAGAGATGGACTGTGTTCAGGCCATCATCTGCTGAAGAGAGTGGTCGTGTCCAAGCCGAGGTCTACGAAGAGAGAGGTCGAGTCTTTAGGACTAAATTCTTTGCTAGAAAAGAGGTTATGTCAAGGGTTGAGTTCACTAAGGAAAGGGGTCGTAAGCTGCAACGAAGAGGTCATTTGTTGGGTTGTAGTGTGCAGAGCAAAGGGATCATTTTCTAGGGTTGTTCTTGGTCATAAATTCTTTGGAACTGCTACTATAATATTTTCTTGATTTATTCTTTGAAGCCTAATAAAATCACTCTTTGATGGTTTTTCCCCACACCGGTATTTTCCAAGGTAAAAATTGTGTAAAAGTTTATGTGCCTGGATTTCTTGTTTCTGTTGTGCATAATGAAGCCCAGTTGTGTTAATTGTGCATAGATTTCAAATCTAAACTCTTTCTGGGTTTGCAGTAAAAATAAAATTTCGGGCATAAAAATTTACTGGCACATTAATCATTTGGTTGGGCTTATAGAGGAAAAACATGATATCAGAGCCCAGCCTCTGAAAGAAATTCAAGTGTTGCACAGGTTCAAGCTCAAAGGGCTTCATGGTCCTTCTAGGGTTTTCAACAGAGAATTCATCAAGGGTTTGATTTACCATGGCAACCAGTGCCAAGTATGATGACAGGTTAGAAAGAGCCTCAAACTATTTTCAATGGAAAATTTTGGATCATGGTTGTTCTCAACGAGAACAAGTTATGGAGCTTTGCTAACTCCATAGTGGTTGTGCCAGTGTTAGATCCTATTGCCCTGTATCTTCATGAGGTGAGAGAATTAAAGGAATAGAGGATCATGTTGGACAAGGTGAAAAATCACCTACTTCACATTTGTTTGAGAAAAGAATTCTAAAGAGATGTGGGATGTGTTGTCGCATAGATTGTCCAGGCAGTGCGACAATGCTCAGACCGAGGGCTGTCACCTTGATCCCCAATCCCTCCATTTAAGCCGTCTCCATGAAACACGCTAAGGGGGGTAGACCCTATGGGAAAAAAGAAGACCAACTGGGAGCCAGCTGGGTTGGGAGACACAGCAGGGGGAAACAAGCACTTGATCGACTTTAGAATTTGATTAGATCTTTAAATGCTTAAGGCCAGTGCCTTATGGAGTTAATTAGTTGTTGCTACTTATGAAGTAATTTAATGATTGCCTAAAAATATTTACAAAATTTCCAACATGTAACAAGCATTATATAATCCAAGCAATGATTAATTTCACCAAATGCAAGATATTCAATAGATGCGCGATCTTCTAGCAGATAAATTTCAAAAGATCTAATACTTTAAGCAACCACGAAATTTAAATGCTAACCAGTTTCAAATAGTTAATCTCCAGATATAAACATTTAAGCACATTTAACTATACCATAACAGAAACAGACTTTAAAAAGAATTTCCAATGCTCAAATTTTTTTTTTAATTTATATATATATATATATATTTCTATTTATATTTTTATATATATATATATATTTAACAGTTTAAAACAAGGGGTTTTAAATTTTTTACACCTTATTATATATATACATAAAATTTATAAAATTCTAAATTCTAAAAAAAACATAAATCTAAAACTTGAAAAAGAAACCTTTTTATATCCCTTTTTTATATTTTATATTTTTATATTTTATGATTTTTTATTATTAAAATCTAATTCTAAAATCAAAGTCCTAAACTAAACTATGCGCTAAACTAATAAAACTTAAATCTATCTAAAAAAATACGCTAACCTAAGGAGGAAAAATTGTAAACTAGCCTCATACACATATATCACTATGAAAACCCCAACCCCTCATATTAAAAAAAAAAATTGAATTTGCTTTGCTTGTTTGCAAGTACGCTAAAGGGGTTTCGACGGTGGAAGACGCAGAAGCAGAAGTGGCAGCTCTCGTGGGGAGGCAATCCATGAAGGAGACAGGGCAATGGAACTTCGATGGCAGCAGAAGGGAAAATCGAGCAAAGGCAGAGGGAAGGAATGCGATGAGCGTTTAAGCAGTGATTTTGCAGGTTTGCTGAAACTGCAGAGGGGTGGTGATTTTCACGCAGGTGAGGAGGAAGGGACGCATGCAGTGGATAATAGACTGCGTGGATTTGAGTAGGCAAATATGCGGTTTGGATTTGATGATTGCGTGAGGGAATAGGGAGTGTTGGGCAACGTAAGGAAGGGCGAGGAATGGCCAACGTAGGTAGATAAAATGAATGTTGTGTAACTTAATAATGGACAAATGGGAGCAAGCAACAGAAAAGGGGATGCTACAAGTTTGGCGATAGTAGCGTGAAGGCTGCGGGAGGATTAGCTTGAACAGCGTGGATGAGGATTTGCTGCGGGGGAAACGCAGATGGGCAACAATAGATGGCAGCGTGAAGACTAAGGGTTTGTTGCAGGCCCAGGGCAACGCATACCCTAAAAAATAATTCAAAAAATTTCCTATAAAAATAAAACCCCAGACAACCGACAAATGGCTTGGAGAACCTCGAAATTCTTCAGAAAAACCCTGCAACCCTGCAAGAACTGATCCTGAGGCTAGATCTTGCCCTCTAGGGCCTACATCTAGCTTCAAACAAAAATTTCTTCTCAGACCTGTAACCTACAATGGCAAAACAGAATACCCAGGAACAACATGCGCAAGAAACAAAACTAAAAAAAAAACTTAAAACCTGTTAAATAATTACACTATTCACAGTTTAAAGGCTCTAAATAGCCAGATTTGTCAATATGCCACAAAAACATTTTTAAAATTTTAAATTTAAGATGATGTGCTTCAGAAAACCCCTCATGCATTCACCAGAAAATTTCAAATGATAAGCCCGGGATCAAAACTCACTGGGCTCTTCAGAAAATGCAATCCGTGAGTTGGTTGGTTCAACAAAGAACTTCCCCGAACGCCCGGTAATCTCAAAAAAGGATTTCCTACACAGCTTAAATCAACCATTAACGAAGGAGAAAACAATACTAAAATCTAGATGTAATGGAGATACCTGCCATCATATCCAGAAATTTAACTACCATTCAAACCCTAGCAACTAAACAAGATACCTGTGTTTAAAATCACTCTTCATCAAGCTATCATCAATGGCTGAAAATAAATTTATGCAAAAAAATAAAACATTTTACAGCAATTCCAGAAGAATAACACCAACAAGGTTTCAACCCCAAAGTCTTTCTTTATTGCACAAAAAATGACTACAAGAGAGCTTTCTTTAGCACACGACTCTCAGATCCAATGATCTGAAATGACCCCTGACACCCTATTTAAAGGAAAAATTTCCCAACGGCTAGTTCGAGTGATCCATGTCAAAATGATCTCAGCCGTCGATGAAGATCAAAATCTCTTTTAATCTCATCCGATGAAATTTTAAATGCATTTTAATATATTAAAAAATTAAAATCTTGGCTTTATTTCCTCAAAACTTTGACTTATTAATTTTATTATTTATTTATTTTTCATTTTTTTATCTATTTTTTTATTTATTTTAATTATTTCATTTTTTTTTTTTCAAGTTATTTTTTAATTTTTTTTATTTTATTATTTTTATTATTTTTTTTTTTTATTTTTTCCTTTTTTTTTTTGTGTTTTTTATTGGACCTCGAATAGCTTTGGGAAGGAACACCTAGACTTGGACCTATGAGAGGATTAAAACTTTTTCTAACCCTCAGCACTTTACATCATGATTTTTACATTTTTACATCTCAAGGAGGAAACCATTTGACATAGCCCACCCATCTGCGACACAATATCAATCTAGCAAATCAAGCATTTGTATAACCTAACCATCGTTAGGATTATTTCCAAATTACTTTTACATAGACTCGAAGCACACTAGGATTCTCCTAAGATTCTAATGACAAAATCCATTCCGACTTTGGGGTTAGGCTGAAGGAAAACTCTGCCGATCATGGATCGGTGAGACCAAAAACCTTCCAGAACGTAGATTATCACTAGAAAAATAGGTTTGCCTAGGCAATTTACATACATGACTCAGATCTGCTAAGATTATTTACAATTTACACACGTAGACTTGGTTCACAACATAACACGATCAGGTTGATGATAGAAGTCGAATGGCACGGATACGATGATCAAGTGCTACCCTTTTGCGAAAAAGGGAGTGTACTGCTATGGATAGTTGACACGTAGTGGTCAACATTTGGCTCTACTTGGGGACATGCTGTTACACTGTAGGAATGTGAGAATCCAGAATCTACATCCACGCAACACACAATAAAACATAAGTAGCATCCATCCAAAAATCATCATATAACATTAAGCACAGAAAAGATATAAGCTTTTCATTTATTAACTATCTAGTAACATGAAAAGTAAATCTAATACTAAAACAGAAATGAAAATGCTGAAAAAACAAGGAGTAGGGTTAGAAATACAGAGGATGCCCCATGGCATCAGATGTGTTCAATATAGTGTACACTGAGCATTTGCCTGCATTCAGGCAAATCTGTCGGCTGCTTCTCGGATGTGCCATGTCCAATTCTGCATACAATAGGACTTTTTCCTATCCGAAAATCAAGTTGCTCGTGGCCATCTGATGCATCAAATCTTCTTCTCGTTCTCTTTCTTTTGTGTTTTTTTCTTTGTGGCAGGTTGTATCACTGATGACATGGAACTCTCTGCTTCAAAGCTCTCAGATGAAGTATGTAAGATATGCGTGACATGTCTTTTTTTATTTTGCATCTACTCTATCAAGGATGATGGATCAATCTCACAGGTTCCATGAGTTATGACTGGTGGATTAACCGTGTGAGCATCACCCTGATTTTTAATTTCCCTTTTATGCAAGTCACCTTCAATAGCCACTTTTTAATGGAACAAAGGACCTCATAATAAGATGGAGCTTGTTGCAGCAGATAAGGAGGCTTCTGATCTATTGACGTTCCCTGTTTCTATCATCCTCTAACCGCTGTTGAAATTTATAAACCTGTATTTTAATGGCATCCATTTGACTAGAGTGTTCAACCTTCATAGCACTGATTTCCCTAGCATGGTCTTCTTCCATGGTCAATAACTTATTCTGAAGACATATTTGACTGGCTTCCATGTCTTTTATTACTTTATCGTTCTTTTCCTTGATGGTCATCAAGCAACACTACATAGAGTTTATCTCTTTCTTATAATTTTCTTGCATGGTATCCAACTGATTATTATTATCGAATGTCATGATAGTCATTTCTTCATCCATAGTTAATAACTTGTTTTGCATAGAATTAATTTCCCTATCATGATTAGCTTTCATGGTCTCAATTTCCTTAGCATGCTGACTCTGTATATCGGTTACGTGATCAGAGTGTTTAATTTTCATGATCTCCATCTCCTTATCACGTTTTCCAGGTGGGTGCATAAAGTTCTCATATCATTGGCATAATTAGTTTGATTGATCTCCATATTCTTTACTAGCCGCATTAGTTCTTCTATAATTTGCTTCTGAATTTCCCTTTCATTGTCAACACTGATTTTACAATTTGTCCCTGTTTTTCCACTATCATGGATTTGATTTGCAATGGTACAGGTGGATGGCACATTCTGATATGAAGAATTGTTTTGAAATCTTTCATCAACAGTTGGACCTTCCATAAGATTACTTTCATTATGTTGCACAATTTTAGGGGCACAAGGCAAGCTATCTGGATAACCATATCTATCTTTAAAAGTATGGACAATGTCTTGTAAAGAAGTGAAAGAATCTTCAGAATAATTATTAAACCAATTCAAAGCATCAACCTCTAAAGAAAGGACAAATAGACGCATTTTGACATCTTCATGATCATATTGAGGAGATCTACAATATATGATCATTATATGAGTACACTTGCCTAGATGCTTTCTAACAGCAACTGAATCACCACCCGACAACAAAAGTAATTTAGAAATGGCCACTTCCGAAACATCATGGAGAACATCAATAAAATGACATGGGTTAAACGAATAATCCATGATGAATAACAAGGGACCAAATGGATGATAGAGAGAGATCCTTGTTCAAGAAAATCATGAGATGAAAGAAGTGGAGTCACCACTTGAACAATGAATCTAATTCTAGGATCCAAAAAGCAACAAACAATCAAATATGAGGAAGGCTTCTTGTTTGGGAAATAATAAATGGAAGAAATGGAGTCGCCACCCAAACAAGAAACGAACTGAAGAGTAGGCACTGAAAGTACGATGATATGACGAAAGATAAGGCGATGAAAAGATCAAGTGACGCCAAAGAGTGTTGGTCGTGCTGGCTCAAATCAAAAGATCCAAATTCCAAATGAGAAGAATGAAGATGAAATGTCGTTGAAACGCTGAGAAAAATATCCCCGACAACGGTGCCAAAAAATGTTGTCGTTGCCGGGCCAAATGAAAAGATAAGAAATGAGAAGGATGAATGTCGTTGAAACGCCAGGGACAGAAAAACTCTATCCCCGGCAACAGCGCCAAAAAATGTTGTCGCACAGATTGTCCAGGTAGCGCGACAACGCTCAGACCGGGGGTTGTCACCTTGATCCCCGATCCCTCCATTTAAGGCGTCTCCCTGAAACAGGCTAAGGCGGGTAGACCCTATGGGAAAAAGGAAGACCAACTGGGAGTCAGCTGGGTTGGGAGACACAGCAGGGGGAAACAAGCACTTGATCAATTTTAGAATTTGATTAGATCTTTAAATGCTTAAGACCAGTGCCTTATGGAGTTAATTAACTGTTGCTGCTTATGAAGTAATTTAATGATTGCCTAAAAATATTTACAAAATTTCCAACATGTAACAAGTATTATATAATCCAAGCAACGATTAATTTCACCAAATGCAAGATATTCAATAGATGCGCGATGTTCTAGCAAATAAATTTCAAAAGATTTGATACTTTAAGCAACCACAAAATTTAAATGCTAACCAGTTTCAAATAGTTAATCTCCAGATATAAACATTTAAGCACATTTAACTATACCATAACAGAAAAAGACTTTAAAAGGAATTTCCAATGTTCAATTTTATTTTATTTTTTTATAAAATAT
>APFE031153540.1:0-42324 GCA_000404065.3 Pinus taeda | reverse complement strand
AAAAAAAGACAAAAATCTAAATCTAAAGCTAACACCTTATCATATATACATAAAAATTTATAAAATCTAAATTCTAAAAAAAAACTTAAATCTAAAACCTGAAAAAGAAACCTTTTTATGTCCCTTTTTTATATTTTATGATTTTTTATTATTAAAATCTAATTCTAAAATCAAAGTCCTAAACTAAACTATGCGCTAAACTAATAAAACTTAAATCTATCTAAAAAAATACGCTAACCTAAGGAGGAAAAATTGTAAACTAGCCTCATACACATATATCACTATGAAAACCCAAACCCGTCATATTAAAAAAAAAAATCAAATTTGCTTTGCTTGTTTGCAGGTACGCTGAAGGGGTTTCGACGGCGGAAGACGCAGAAGCAGAAGTGGCAGTGCTTGTGGGTAGGCAATGCGTGGAGGAGACGAGGCAATGGAACTTCGACGACAGCAGAAGGGAAAATCGAGCGAAGGCAGAGGGAAGGAATGCGATGAGGGTTTAGGCAGTGATTTTGCAAGTTTGCTAAAGCCGCAGAGGGGTGGTGATTTTCACGCGGGTGAGGAGGAAGGGATGCGTGCAGTGGATAAGAGACTGCACGGATTTGAGCTGGCAAATATGCAATTTGGATTTGATGATTGCGTGAGGAAATAGGGAGTGTTGGGCAACGTAAGGAAGGGTGAGGAATGGCCAACGTAGGTAAGATAAAATGAATGTTGTGTAAGGCAATAATGGAGAAATGGGAGAAAGCAACAGATAAGGGGATCTTGCAGGTTTGGCGATAGTAGTGTGAAGGCTGCGGGAGGATTAGCTTGAACAGCGTGGATGAGGATTTGCTGCAAGGGAAACGCAGATGGACAGCAACAAATGGCAGTGTGAACATTGAGGGTTTGCTGCAGGCCCAGGGCAGCACATACCCAAAAAAACAAAATCGAAAAATTTCCTGTGAAAACGAAACCCCAAATAGCCGACAAATGGCTTGGAGCACCTCGAATTTCTTCAGAAAAAACCTACAACCCTGCAAGAACTGATCCTGAGGTCAGATCTTGCCCTCCAGGGCCTAGATCTGACTTCAAACAGAAATTTCTTCTCAGACTTGTAACCTGCAATGGTAAAATAGAATACCCAAGAACAACATGCGCAAGAAACAAAACTAAAAAAAAAAATCTTAAAACCTGCTAAATAATTACACTATTCACAGTTTAAAGGCTCTAAATAGCCAGATTTGTCATATGCCACAAAAATATTTTTAAAATTTTAAATTTAGGATGATGTGCTTCAGAAAACCCCTCATGCATTCACCATGAAAATTTCAAATGATAAGCGCGGGATCAAAACTGGTTGGGCTCTTCAAAAAATGCAATTCGGGAGTTGGCTGGTTCAGCTGAGAACTTCCCCGAACACCCGGTAACCTCAAAAAAGAATTTCCTGCACAGCTTAAATCAACCATTAATGAAGAAGTAAAAAACAATACTAAAATCCAAATGTAATGGAGATATCTGCCATCATATCCAAAAATTTAACTACCATTCAAACCCTAGCGACTAAACAAGATACTTGTGTTTAAAATCACACTTCATCAAGCTATCATCAATGGCTGAAAACAAACTTATGCAGAAAAATAAAACATCTTACAACAATTCCAGAAGAGTAATACCAACAAGATTTCAACCCCAAAGTCTTTCTTTATTGCATAAAAAATGACTACAAGAAAGCTTTCTTTAGCACACAACTCTCAGATCCAATGATCTAAAATGACCCCCGACACCCTATTTAAAGGAAAATTTTCCCAACGGCTAGTTCGAGTGATCCATGTCAAAATGATCTCGACCGTTGATAAGGATGAAAATCTCTTTTAATCTCATCCGTCGAAATTTTAAATGCATTTTAATATATTAAAAAATTAAAATCTTGCATTTATTTCCTCAAAACTTTGACTTATTATTATTTTATTATTTTATTTTATTTTTCAAATTTTTTATTTATTTTTTAAATTTAATTTTAAATTTTATTTCATTTTATTTTTTTATTTTTTAAATTTATTTTAAATTTTATTTCATTTTTATTTTTTTATTTTTTTAATTTTATTATTTTTATTGGACCCTTGAACTTAGCCTTTAGGAAAAAACACCTATGGCCTAAGACCTATGAGGGGATAAAACATTTTCTAACCCTCAAGACACTTCACATCATGATTTTTACATTTTTACATATCAAGGGAGGAAAACCCATTTGACATAGACCACCCAGTTCTGCGACACAAATATAATCTAGTAAATCAAGCAATTTGTAATAACCTAACCAAATAATTAGGATTATTTCCAAATTACTTTTACATAGACTTGAAGCACACTAAGATTCCCCTAAGATTCTAATGACAAAATCCATTCCGGCTTTGTGGTTAGGCTGAAGGAAAACTCTGGCAATCATGGATCAGTGAGACAAAAAACTTTCTGGAACGTAGATTATCACTAGAAAATTAGGTTTGCCTAGGCAATTTACATACATGACTCAGATCTGCTAAGATTATTTACAATTTACACATGCAGATTGAGTTTACAACATAACACGATCAGGGTGGTGATGGAAGTCGAATGGCACGGATACGACGATCAAGTGCTACCCTTTTGCGAAAAAAGGGTGTGTACTGCTATGGGTAGTTGACACGTAGTGGTCAACAAGATGCACTCACCAAATTGTAGCAGAGTGACAACCAAAACCAAAAGATAGTGCTAAGGGACAAGCTCTATGGCACCAAGATGTCCAAGGGAGAGAACGTGGCTTCCTACCTTACCAGGCTCACACAGCTGCGAGATGAGACAGTATTTGTAAGGGAGATAGTCCCTTATTCTGAATTGGTGCGTATAGCCTTGAATGGCTTTACAAAGCAATGGGATGTATTTGTAAAATGCATCGTGGAAAGAAAGCATCTTCCTACCTACAAAAGCTTATTGGATGATTTCACACAGAAGGAGATTCGAGAAGGGTCTCAATGCAGAAATCGAAAGAAGGAGAGTGAGGGGGAAGAGAACCGGGCCCTAACCTCTAAGGGCATGAAAAATGGCCAAGAAAGGCTTTCACTGAAGGAGCTTACCTTGAATGGCAATAAAAAGAAGTTTGATGTGTTGGAAAAATGTGTAACTAGGTTCAGTTCTTCATAAATATGAAATGTACTTTTGATTCTTGAATATAGGATGACTGACTATAGAACAAGTCAATCCAATTGGTGGTGGAGGATGCAAGGGGCAGGTTTAAAAGTTTTCAAACCTTGACAATTACCTATTCTCCAAGATTGGTTTCATTTACTACTAAAAGAGTGTAACGAATAAATATATATAAATAATATAAATATAATGTAAAAGATAATAATCATAAATAATAGTTAAGTTAAGCTAATAATTAGGTTGAAGAGGCATGTCTAATAGGACATGACTCTTCATGAAGAGACACTTGCATGATATATAAGCAAGCTCTTGTTCTCATTGTAAATCATTATCATTCTTATTCTTATTCATATATTTTATATAAATATTTTATATCTTTAATGGATATCTTGATATTCCAAGTCTTTTGGAGTAATTAATTTATAGAAGGAACTTTGTTCGCTTCAAAGAGACAAATTCATTTATAGATTCCTCTATTCTATTAAGAGGACCACACATTCCCCCAAGAGGAAAAAGAACCTAGCTATTTATCAAACCACCCTTAGTCATTAATATCAAAATACTTCTAAGTAATTGAAGGGACCAAGAGTACAATGGCATTATCTTCTACAAAATACCAAACATTTTGGTGACGATGTATTCATTCAAGTCAGAGTAAACAAATTCTACACCAAATTAACAAAAATCCATTGCTAAAAAAAATTGACATGACACAAGCAGAACATCAGTTGATACATTATGGAGACAAAATCAATCTAGCAAGGTTACACATATATCAAGATTATCATTTGCATGTTACTTTTGCAAGCTTAAAAAATTCCAAACAGAGAGGTTTCATTTATTTTCTCGTGAAGTTTCTCTAATCTACTTCTACTAGGTTCATTTTCTTGCACACTGTCTGTAGCAAATTATACACATGAAAGCCAGTATTGGACTTAGCTTAGCTATATCACCAAGTTTCAATCGTCTCCAGATTTGGCAGCATAATATTTCAAATTGTAAAATAGGAAAAGGTTACCATAAATAATAGATCTTCATCAGATGTTTCGATCTTATTAAAATGATAGTGCCAAAAACTGAGATTACGAAAAGGACCTGTGCCCGAAGCAAAAGAGCATCCAGTAATGCTGTGAATACAGGGTTGAACATAACAAAAGCCATATGTTTGTGGCTCCCTCTTTCAAACTCCATACCAAGAAGATAACCAGCAACACTGCACCTGAAGAAAAACCAACAAATCTTTGCTCAATCGAGACAAGTCCTTAACAAATTTAAGCCACAATTAAGGCAGAGAATCTCCAGAAAATATAAAATACTCATTATTATGTCTTAAAATGCAAACTGATTACTGCTGATATGAGATCCCCAAGAAACCAATTGCTAACTATCACTCACTAAGAGATAAGATAATTTTATTAATGTTTACAAATGCCCAAGTGATAGGTCAACGGGACTAGAGTTTACCTAAAATACCAAAATGGCCTTCACATTCTAATGAGAAAATGTGTAATACAGAACATTGAACATAAAATGTGTCGGGAAATCCAACAAATGATAACCCTCAATATGTACTAGATAATTATCATTCAACAAATCAACAGTGACAAGGCAGAAAGTAAACTATGCATGAAAATCTTTAGATCAAAACAAGATTCAGACTAGTTGCAGGATGGATTCAGTGATGATTCAGACATAGTTTTACAAAAATTGGAGAGGATTTCTATTTTTAGCAGGTTCCCTACTTTGTAGGAGAAAGAATTCCCGGCATTGTGCAGCAGTATTAATCGAATATTTGTAGTCCTTATGAACTCGGGATTCCAATGAGGCTTCTCCGGATGACATGCATAGCACTTGCTATTTTTAGCAGGTTTCGTTAAGAGACTCGCATGTCAGAGATAATGGTATATTCAAAGTCAGATGATCTACTTACAGGTGCCATCCAAGCACTTATTTTTAGCACTACTTGCATGTCAATTAAGATCATGGACTTAGATTATTTACTAAACGACAAATCCAATGAGTAAAGTTTCATGGGATTCTAAGCACATTCTATTTTTAGCATGTTCGAAGTACTGAGAAGGTGGGGTGAATCAGCTTTTTGTAAATTTCAACAATTTAAGTATCAAAACGATTAACCAATAACATTGCATCAAATGAAAACAAGATATATATATATATATATGTACAATATTTTTATATTATAGAGGAAGCTACAACTTCCGATTTACCAGCTACAACTTGAAGGGCTACAACCCCAATATTTACCAACTCTCACAGGGAGGAGGCGAAAAGCTCCTGAAGGAAGCTACAACTTCCTTCCCTAGCACCACCTCAATTTGAATCAGCTTCTCCACAAGTCGTCCGGTCTGCTGCAGTATGGGAAAACGTCTCTCTTGGCCTCCGAAACCTCTGCCCATCTTTTGGCACTGAAACTCGCTTTCCCCAGTAGAATTAAAATTGCCTCTAGAGGCTACTGCACTACTCTGCGTCAACCTCATTGTGGCTCACTTGGCTCTCTGCAAATGCACTCACCGGATCTGGAATCCTTCCTCTAGCTTCACTGTCTTTGCCCCTCTCTCACTACTTTGATCTCACTGACTCTCTCAACTCACTGCTACTACTTTCGAAATCGATATGCTCATGAAATCGAACTTCTCAAGTGTTTTCTCTGAGTGCCCATCGACTTCTTCTTATAATCCTCTGTTGAAACTTCAACAGCCAAGATTAGATCTTAATCTATGGCTAAGATTAACTTGAAGTCGATTTGTGTCAGTTTCTAGAACATTCACACCCTGACTTAATTAATTTTGATTAATTAGTCATATTCCCTAAGTTTAGACTTAGGAAATATTTAAAAACTAACTAATAATATAATTAAGTCATTTCTAGGCGGAATTTCCAGAAACAATTTCTGGGTTTTGGAGATCTCATGCATTCTAGCCTCTCCACAACATTTCAAGGCTAGAACACATCCAATGCTACAAAAACTAACACTCCCTCTTAGCGAGGAATGTGTTCTAGTACTCTACTGCACATCTTGTGTTGGCACCCTCTCTTTGCATCATCTCCTGTCACGCGTCGATGTCTAGCCATGCTACCCACCAACCACTACGCAACTCTGATATAAGTTGCATCTATGTTGTTGTTGACCCTGTTGCACTGCTTCCAACACTGCATCTGCATTGCAATTTCCTCTCATCTATTGTTGTTGCAATTGCAACAACTGCCACTGAAAGGCATCCTAAATTTTGAATCAATTGTGATCAATATAATGCATCTGCCACCCAAGTCTCTGATTGTTGCTAGTATATGCATTGTCACTGAGGCATTTGCGTTGTTGTTGACTCTACATTGTGCTATCCACACTGCGCTACCCAACATCTAACCACTACTAGTCTCTTAATTTGTCACTCTGACATCTGACTGCATCAACTATCACTGATCCATCCTGCTGCTAAATATTGTGGGCCCCAGTAGCAAGGTATTGATCCATGAGGTGGACTCCTCAAGGATCCTACCCATTATGGCACACTGGAGTCTCACACTCCTCCTCCAGGATTTGGTGCCCCACTATCTCCTTTCAAGCCTAGTCCATGGTTGGGACACTTCCTTTCTTTGCAACTCGCACTTCCTTTGGCATCTACCTCCGGCAACTAGAAGTCGATCTGCTGCTTGGATTTGTATTCTGGCTAACTCGCACGGCCTCCTCTGACAATCTTGCTCAGCCATCTTGTAGAGCTACAAAATCAGGAAACTCAAAACTGCAAAAATAAACCTCAAAAATATCCCTCTTCCCCTCTGCTCGGTTGCTGAATCTGCTACTCGCACTCCCTTCTAGAGTGAGAAAATTTGCGCACAGCAATTACTGATCTGCAAGGAAAAACGAACTTCTTGAGACCAAAAATTCCCTGAGGAAAATTTTCCCTCAGTGTGTGCTCTTCTTCCTTCCACCTAATGCTAGCTCTGCTCTAGCAAACTGTTGCAAAACTACTGCATCTAGCTGGAGATCTGCTCTGTAAAAATACTATGTTGCTCCCTCTGCCTCTGGAATCACTTGCTCTGGAGAGATCGAATTTTTCTGTCCCACACTCAGAAAAATTAAATCTCTTCAAGTAACTTGGCCCCTTGGCAAAGTGACTGCATTGCCTCTAGGGTTTTGATACGCTGCGCAAACTGAACAATGAAACTCCCTCTTCTTTCGTTACTAAGCTCTCCGGCAGATCATCTGCCCTCTGATACCATGTGAAGATTTCGTAACCCGGAATCCTATTACAGCAACTAGAAATTATTCTCCTAATTGTTAATTAAACAATTTATTTATTGTTTCCTATTGCAAATACTAAATAACTCAAACTACAGCCTACATAAATAAAACTGCAGAAGAATAAAAGCTAGAAGAAATGCTAGCACACACATAAAATAACACAGTTATTTTTTGACAAATGTCCTCGGAAAACCCCAACTTGGGAAAATTGGTGCAATAGCTGAGGGTTTTAATATTAAGCAATAATGAAATAATCTGAGTACAACTAGATGCTGAAACTGGAAATCCTACAGAGAAATACTGGCAAGAAAAATCTAGTGAGGAAAATTCCTCACTCCACAGGCGAATTCGGGCTCTAACCTCATCTCAAATTGAGTCGTCCACACTGGCTTTACGCAGCTACTGCGTCACCCTAGCGCAGTCCCTTCCACACTCAGTTCGAATCAGCTTCTCCTCAAGTCACCTAGTCTGCTGATGTTTGGGAAAATGTCTCTCCTGGCCTCTAGAACCTCTGCCCAGCTTCTAGCATTGAAACTCTTCTTTCCCCACCATAATCAAAATTGCCTCTAGAGGCTACTACGCTACTTTGCATTAGCCTCATTGTGGCTCAATTGCCTCTCTACAAATGCACTCACAGGATCTAGAATCCTTTCTCCGGACTCACTGTCTCGGCCCCTCCCTCACTACTTCGATCTCACTAGCTCTCTCTTCGGCAACTGACTATTGCTACTCTGGAATCGATCCGCTCATGAAATCAAACTTCTCAACTGTTTTCTCCAAGCGCCCATCAACTTCTTCTTATAATCCTCTGTTGAGACTTCAATGTCCAAGATTAAATCTTAATCTATGGCTAGGATTAATTTTAAGTTGATTTGTGTGGGTTTCTAGAACATTCACACCTTGAGTTAATTAAGTATGATTAATTAGTCATATTCCCTAAGTTTAGACTTAGGAAATATTTATAAACTAACTAATAATCTAATTAAGTCATATCTAAGCGGAATTTCCAAAAACGATTTCTGGGTTTTGGATATCTCATGCATTCTAGCCTTTCCACAAAATTTCAAGGCTAGAACATATCTGATGCTACAAAAACTAACAAGACACAATGTTATAGTTGTCAAGAATATGGACATTTCAAGAAAAATTGTCCTAACATGGCTAACATGAAAATAAAATGGAAACAACATGCTTTCGCAACAAAAGTTGAGGAAGATAAAAACCCAAAGAAGACCAAAGGTGAAAAGGATTTCTTTGACTATTTCGCTTTCATAGGTTCCCTTGCAAATGATGATTACATGTGGCTGGTAGATAGTGGAGCATCAAGGCACATGACTGGAGAACATGGGAATCTTTCAAGCATGACAGAAAAGAAGTTGTCCCAAAGGGTTGAATTGGGAGACAATAACAGCTATGTAGTCAAACGAGTTGGAGAGGCATCCATAGAGCTAGAATCTGGTAACAACGTGCATCTTAGCAATGTCCTTTATGTACCAGGTTTGAAAAAGAATCGTGTCTTTGTTTCTTGTTTACAAGATAAAGGAGATAGAGTTGCTTTTGTGGATGGTAAAGTACTTGTTTGGTCAAAGGGATCTAGTATACATGATGCTAGCGTTATAGGATTCGTGATCGAAGATTGTATAGACTTGTGAGTCAACTAGATCAAGCACTGGTATGTGATGAGATAAATCCAAGTGAGCTCTGGCACAAAAGGTATGGACATCTTCATTTTAGAGCATTGCCTGAATTGAGTCAAATAGTGTCAAGGGTTCCTAAACTACAAATCAAGAATGATGGTGTATGCAAAGTTTGTTCTCTTGGGAAGAACATCAAGAAACCATTTCCAAACAATGACAACAAATCTAAGGAAGCTTTAGACTTGATTCATTCTGATGTATGTGGTCTGATGCCCGTAAAATCGCTTGGTGGTTCATTGTACTATGTGACATTTATTGATGACTTCTCCTGTAAGACAATGTTATATCTCTTGAAGACAAAAGTCGAGGTATTCGACAAGTTCCAGGAATTCAAAGTTGAAGTGGAAAACTTAACAGGTACAAAGATCAAGATACTGAGATCTGACAATGGAAGAGAATACACCTCGAAGGAGCTTGTTTCTTTATGCAAGCAAGTTGGGATTAAGAGGGGGCTAATTGTCCCTTTAATCCACAATAGAATGGTGTAGCAGAACGGAAGAACAAGTCCATTCAAGAATATGTCAACACTATCATGCATCATCAGCACTTGCCATTGTTCTTATGGGGGGAGACATCACAGACAACTACGTACATTCGAAATAGAAGTCCTCCTAAAGTTCTAGAAGGTATGAATCCTGAATAGGCCTTCTCTAAAAGGAAGTCACATGAGGATCTTTGGTTGTCCTATATATATATTAATGTTCCTAAGGATAAGAGGAACAAGCTTGATGTTGATTTGTGGTAGCATCGGATGTGCTCTAGCCACGAACTTTGCTGGAGAGGTTGGGGCACATGAGATCTCTAATACCCAAAAAGGGTTTGGGCAGATTCTAAACAATTTAGGAGATATTAAAATAATTAATATTTTTAATGGAGTCCCTAAGTCTAAACTAATGGAAATTAAAATATTAACGTGGATTAATATAAAATTGTGTTAGAATGGTCCAAAAGACATGGATCAAGCCAGATCCAATCTTAGTCGTCGATTAGGGACTTAATCTCGGTCATTGATATGTCAACGAGAAGAGTATAAGAGGGGGCTTGAGGGTCACTTGAAGAGCACACCAGATGATCAATCATTCTATTCTCTAGAGCGAGGTTTGCTAAGAGAGATAGAATCAGTGATCGGAGTTGCAGCTGAGGGGCATTGAGTACAGAGAGACAGGGAGGCAGAGATAGTGTCAGGAGAGCAGCGCAGTAGCTCGAGAAAGTGACGCAAGAGCAGCCAGAGCTCACGCAGGGCCAGGCAGAGGCAGCCGAGAGCTGCGCAAAGCCTCAGAGAGGCCAGCGTTGCTGACGCAGAGGGCCAAAAGGCAGACGTAGACCCATTCAAGGTGACGCAGGACCAGCGCTAGGCTGGGCAAATAAGGGCTGACACAGTCCAGAAAGGTAGACGCTAGGGTTTCTGGGGCAGGTTGGAGCTGAGGAGCTGCCGGAAGGATTATTTGGGGTTTCGGCCAAGAAATTTGTCTCAAACTAAGAGGTATTACTGCCAAGGAAATTCTCTGTTGGGTGGGTCGGTTTTGTCACCCAAATTGTACTCCGATATTGCTTAATAAGAAAACCCTCGAATAGTTGCACCATTTTTCCCACAATGGCTTTTTCCGGGGGCATTGGTCCAAAAATAATGGTGTCATTTGGTGTAATTGTTCATGTTTCCTTCAGTTGTTGATCTATAATATGTTGAGCATGCACTAGTGTTTATTTTCAGTATTTACAATGTAAATAACTTGTTAAGAAACAGAACAAGTAGGTAGGAATAAATCAGATGAAGTGCATGGAGGGTTTCTAACTGGTAGACTTAGAAACTTCAACATGGTATCAGAGCATGATTGCAGATCACAGGAGGACTGAGGACATCAACCAAGTGGAGCAATAGCAGCAGAAAACAGCTATCCCGAGGTGACAAAAGTTGTTTCTAGTAGAGCAGCAACAAGGGAAGGGTGACGCAGTGCCTGCGTCATCAAGGGTGAGCCAGGAAGAGGCAGCGCAGAGGCTAAGGAAGGCAAAGGGAGCTTCACGCAAAGCCATGTAGAAGCTAGGAGGGTTGATGTTGTTGGCTGAGGAGGCCGAGATGCTGGTGCCAGGATTGCGCAGAGCCTAGGAGCTCTCACCTTCAGGTTGCTGGTGTTTAGAAGGTTGTGGGAATATTGCAGAATGGAGCTGGTGAGGTACTGTAGTCAAAACAATACCTGACAGGGCAAGGCTAAGAGGAGGGAGTTGCTACCGAGGATTTCTAGCCGGAAAACCCGGATCAATGGTGCAGTTGCATAGACAATCAGAGTAGGGGACATCTCGACATTTGCAGGAGGATTTCCAAGAGGGAAATCAAGACTCAGAGGGATTCATATCGATAACTTCTCGGAGGGAAGTAGAAGAGCATCATGGCACTACACAGAGTAAGAGACCAGGATAGACTAGACGGAGTGTTGAACTTCGCAGTCTAGAAGGCCAAAATCTTATCTGTACTTGATAGAAATCGTCTCAAGAACTTCGCCTTGAAGGTTATAGCTATCCCAGTCAACCCCAATGATAATGACAAGTACGAGGCGGCAATGGCGAGGACCAAGAGCATCATCCTTGACAAGGTCAAGGATCATGTAGTACCACACATTGCCAAGAAGGAAACGACATATGAGACGTGGGAGGCCCTCAAGAAATTGTACCAGCATACTTTTGTGCAGAGAAGAATGTTACTAGAGAATCAGTTGAGGTCGTATCAGATGAAGAAGGGAGAACCGATTGACACCTTCCTCGAAGGACTAAATGAGATTCAAGATCAGTTGACTGCTATAGAAGCCACGACGGATCAAGGATTGATGGTGAGGACGGCCCTGAATGCAGTCTCAAAAGACTAGGAGGTATTTGTCCAGAGCATACTGAGAAGAGGGACACTTCCACTTTGGGATGAAATGTGGGCTGCTCTTCGCCAAGAAGAGATCAGACGACAGTTGAAGACGAGTAGTAGCAACAAGGGGATCAAAGTCGAGCAGGAGGAGGAAGATGTTGCCCTAGCATCTGAGGGAAAGCAAGAAAAGCAGAAGAAGAATGATCTCTCCAAGATCAAGTGCTTCCACTGGGGGGAGTTGAGTCATTATGCGACCCAGTGTCCAAGGAAGAAGACTAAGGGAGAGTGTTCCGAGACTAAGGCAGAGAAGGAAGTTTTGACAGAGGATGACTGTGCCATGAGTGCACATGCACCACTTGAGCGAAAGTGGGGAGACATCGAGCTGTAGTCAGGTGGACTACAAGCGATGAGGGGCAAGATCCTTGAGGTACCCAGCCTCTTGGCTTAGACCTTGCTATGGCAGCCCCAAAGAGGAGTAGCAGGATTGGTTGATGTGGGTAGAGATGGATGCGGATGGAGTGGCAGAGAGAGCTACAGTGTTGGAGTGTCCAAAAACAACTATGTCATTAGTGTTGTATCTTTCTCTATTGTTAAGTATCTTGTTTTGGTGAAACACACAAACTTAATAATTGACAACCATGATAAATATTTTCTCAATAATTGCATAGATGATGTTTACATTTTGTGGGAGGCCCTGGCTATATACTACCTTGGGTGCCTCTTAGTGAACGGGCATGATCTTTGATCATGCCCTTTGCCTAATAAATTATAATTAACTAATTTTTTATATAACATTGCCTTCCTTTCAAAAGAATGCTTTGTCCTCAAAGCATACGTAACGATGGATGTTGCTGACGAAACGCTTCAGTCTCCCAAGAAGCTTCTTCTTCTGGTAAGTCCTTCCACTTGCTCAAATATTCCTTGATTGCACGAGATAAAATAAGATACGTTCTGGTTCTAAAAATGACCCTTCCTTCATCATCTAAGGATGGAAGCATTGTTTGCGCTGATTGATGGTCACCCAATGCCCTTTTAAGGAAGGAGCAATGTTGCGGGGGAGCGGCCCCCCGGCCCCTGATCTCGTTCCCAATCCACGCTACGGGCGGGAGCGACTCGGGAGTGGGTCGGGAGCGCACTCCCTAAAAAAAAAATCACTCCTTGCCTTTTCAAGAGCGTTTTGCCTTTTTTTGCAAAAAAAATTTGTAGTAATGTTCGAAATGCAATTTTTTTTTAAAGAAACAAATAATTTTTTAGTGGGGCAGCTTAATGATCAAGTCTAGACCCTAGTATTGATATGCTATTCATGGTAATGTTAAATTCTTAAAGTAAATTCTTAATCTTCATTTTCATCCTTTTACTTAAATTTTTAACATTACCATGAAATGACTCAAGATGTTTGAGAGTGGTTCCGGCCTCATTGGATTTCATATGGAGAAAGTAGAATTTTAGATTTCATTCAAAATCTAGCAGACTTATCAGTTTTTTAGGATTTCAGGATTAGGGGATTGCAATGTTTCCATTGAATTTCGTCATGTATCAGGGTATGGAACTCGTATTTCATCAAGAGCACCAATCCCTCTATGTACCTTGATGTTAGTGACATTGGTTGTCGAACTCCTCTATCATGACCCTCCTAAAGATGTACGCATCACTCAAACAAAATCTTGACTTGACATGCTATGCTTTTTCTATCTTGTGTTAATGCTTAGAGGGTGATATTAATGACAAAGATCCCTAAATAGATACAGAGGTAATGACAAAGATACCTCTGGATATTAATGCTTAGAGGGTGATATTAATGACAAAGATCATAATGTTCCAGCAAGACTAAAAAATTAGACATTTCTTGTGATGGCAAGAGGCCCAAGCATAAGAAATAGATAATAGATTTACTTCTCTTTTAAGTTTTTTTGTTTCTAGTAGCTTTTATAACTATTGACTCTTTCATATTTATTATGATATTTTTTTAAACAATGTATGACAATTTAAGTTTGAAGTTGGTAATTATAACTCATTAGTAATGAATTATGAATATGATGCTTCATGAAAGTTGAAAGTTGTTCCATTTCATTTCATTTTATAACATTTCATTTCATGTTAGATATTATTTGTTGTAATGGTTACACTTAGCTTACAAGCATAACTTTGGTGATCAATGACGATAAATGTTATATATTGAATTTTGAAAGCTTGAAACTTTAAGATTGATGAATCATGAGACTCAATATGTTGTATGTTACTATGTTACTAACTTGTGGACGTGGTTGATGAAGATTATAATTTCTAGATGATTGTTGTTATTGTTAGGATTCCAAGAAACTCTCCTAAGTTGTAGTTCGGAGATGCCTGGTAACATATAAATTCAATTTATTGTTGCAAATGGATGAATGGAAGGAATGATGTTTGTCCAAGACAGATAACCACTCCTACTTTGCTTGACTCCAGACATGCGTGAACACCCTCAGACTACAAGGCTTTAGACCACCAACTACTCACAGTTTAAGATTGGGTGAATATGGAGAATACTGACCACACCAGCAGATGCACAAGACCATGTGATGGCCGGATGCAACCAGTAAAGAAGTCTGCTAATCAAATCTACCAATGCACAGATAGGATGACAATTCTCTGGCACTAGAAGAAGAGAAACCTGAATAACTTATTCAATGATACATACAAGATTTTAACACAGAGATAGGATGACAGCTACTCTAATGCTAAATATCAAGAGTTCTGGAATACAGCATATCAGGCACAGTTTAGAAGAGAAGATAGATGGAAAGTGAGCAATTAATAGCAAAAGAAGCTTGTATTGGCTGAAAATGAAGACGAGACGCTACAAGTGTCAAAATAGTTACAGTCTCCAGAAATTGAACCTTACATCAAAACATCAACCATCAACCCTGATTACATCTTGTTTGTGGGTATGTATAGAGTTTCATTACGAAAGCACTTGGCCATTTCAGGTATGGAGGGGTCATAATTGACCACCAACTGCATTTAACTGCTTGATGGAGTCTCTGAGTGTGTTTGCTTGTTTCAGTGGATGAATCTGATCTTTTCGGGTGCTCTGTTGTCCTCTCAGGCAGCTGGAGTGTTCGTATCCATGAAGTTCCATAACTGTTTAATGCGGTTATCTGCTCGCGCTCTGTCCTTTTCCTCCTCAGCCATACTGTCTGTTAAATGTGGTTGTTGAGGAGCAACTACAACTGGTACTAGTGACCCAATCGCCTTCGTCCTTTAGGTGCACGGAACAGTCAAGGGACGTGGACTGCGTGGCGGATGGACAAGCTGGATGAGGGAGAAAGGTTAGTCGTTGGATCGGGAGGACAGACGGAGGAGATGGCTTGGCGAAGGGTTTCAGAGGAGGTGGAAGCGGAGCAAACGTGAGCCGTTGGATCTCATGCGGACAGATCCAACGGTGGTCAGGCGGCGAAAGCACATGGCGGTTATCAGGCAGGGTCATGAGATGAAGCGGTAAGCGGTATCGGTCGCACCACCTTCGGGGCGTTGGGCGGTAAAGAGCGAGGGCACGCGATCCCGTTCGGCGCGTGACGCGTGGCGGCGGAGGAGAGAGGAAAACCACTCTCCATCGCGTGTTAACATTTCATCGCTTTGTGGACGCAGGGAGAGCGACTGCAGTTGGATCTCCGACGGAGATGATCGGATGGCGAGGATTCAGTCGTGTGGGTCTCTTTGTCAAGCGCGACGAGAGCCGTTGGATCAGCGGGTGGAAATCGACAGCTGAGGCTACGAGCGATAAGTTTACGAAGGCGCAAAGTCGTATGGGCGCGGTTTTATGAGGTTTTGGGTTTTAGCGCTCGGGGCTTAAGAAACAGGGGTTTATGTTGGGTTTTAGAGGAAAACAGAAGCAGTGGAGGTGAGAGAGAATAAGTGGAGTAAAGGAGAAGAAGGAAGATGACCGCTATGAGCTTCTTTTGAGCATAACCACTATGACCAAGCTTATCTCTAGCCTTCAAAAACCATAGTTATATAGCAGGGCTAACAGTTATATGGTTCAATCTACCTTTTTTATGTTTTTTATATCCAATTCATTAATCTACATGTTTTTGTTGACATATATGTATCAAAATATAAAAAATATATATATTATATAAAAAATGCTCTAGGATTCACTCCCAAACCGGAAACTTCTAAAAATGTCGCTCCCGCTCCCCGCTTTCGCGCCCGCTCCCAAGCAACACTGGGCAGGAGACATGGAAGACGTTGTAAACACGACTTTTCTCTGGAAGGCTTAAACTAAATGCAACTTGGATGATCTTTTTATTGATTTGATATGGTCCATAGAACTTCGGTGCCAATTTATTTTTTCCTTTTTGTTTCAAGGACAAGCATTTGTATGGTTGGAGCTTGACAAATACCCATTCTCCGACTTCAAATTCTCTTTCGGTTTGTTTTGGTCCGCTTGTTGCTTCATACGGTTCCTTCCATTATTCAAGTTTTCTTTTAGGGTTTGGACGATTTTTTTGTGTTTCTTCTAGTTGGTTTTTAACAACAGGTAGATTTGTTTTGATGGTAGCTAGATCCTTCCATTTCGGAGGTTCATACCCATACAAAGCTTAGAATGGAGTCATTTTTGCTAACGTATGACAAGTAGAATTATACCACCATTTACCAAGATGCAACCACTGAGCCCACTTATTTTGTTTTTCTGTAATGTAACAATGTAGGTATGCTTCCAAACATTTATTGACAACCTATGTTTGTCCATTTGTTTGAGGGTGATAAGCGGAACTCATATTTAGGTAGGTTCCTATGTGGTTGAACAATTCCTTCCAGAAATTACCCTTGAATTTAGCATCTCTATCACTCACAATGACTTTCGGAAAACCATGTAATTTATATATATTTTTGCAAAATATTTTAGCGATTTTTTAGCTGAGTCTGATTTCTTTATTGCCATAAAATGAACATATTTGGTGAGTCTGTCGACCACTATGAAAATTTTGTCCTTGCTTTCAAATACAGGTAATCCCTCAATAAAGTCCATTGATATTTCTTCCCATTTCTGATTCAGAATGTTTAAAGGGTGAAGTAATCCAAGTGTCATAATATTTTCACTTTTATTTCTTTGACATGTGTCACATTCTGCTACATACTTCTGAATATCACGACTCATCCCCTTCCAAAAGAATGATTGTCGTGCATTGTAGTAAGTTTTAAAGAATCCTACATGTCCGACTTACAGTGAATCACATGACTCCTTGAGTATCATGGATTTAAACTTGGAGTTTGCATTCAGATAGATTCTTCCTTTGTACCATAGAATATCATTCTTCCATTCAAATTTTGAGTTGTCTGGAAGGTTATTGATTATTGCAGTTATTTATGGATCCTTGGCATACTCACTTCAAATCTCATTAAGCCATTCAGGAACAACAACCGAGACTGCAAGTAATGTTGGTTCTTCGTCCTTCCTAGATAGGGCATCTGCTACTACATTGTCTTTTCCCCTTTTATGTAGTATCTCCATGTCAAAGGCGGCAATTTTTTCAATCCATTTTTGTTGTTCTTCGGAAAGTTTTTTTTGTTGAAGGAGGTCCTAGAGACTGTTATGGTCTGCGAATGGAGAACTTACTTCCCAAAATATATTGTCTCCACTTAGCCAGTGCATGCATAATAGCGAGCATTTCCTTGTTGTATGTGGACTTGAGACATTCTCTTTTATTGAGCTTCTTGCTTTCAAAAGCTATTGGATGCCCTTCTTGCATTAACACTGCACCTATACCGAATCCGGAAGCATCACACTCAATGATAAATGGTTTAGAGAAATATGGAGTTTCCAATACCGAGGCATTAGACATAACTTCCTTCAGTTCTTCAAAACACCTTCGTGCTTCCTCATCCCATTGAAATGAATTCTTCTTTAAAAGGTTTGTTAGAGGTGCAGTTATATGTGCATAGTTTTTAATAAATCTTCAGTAATATCCAGTCAATC
The DNA here is from genome assembly GCA_000404065.3 of Pinus taeda. Classification (NCBI taxonomy): domain Eukaryota; kingdom Viridiplantae; phylum Streptophyta; class Pinopsida; order Pinales; family Pinaceae; genus Pinus; species Pinus taeda. The sequence continues at coordinate 24,397 of APFE031153540.1, read as the reverse complement.
CTAAGAACCCTCTTAGCTTGGATATATTAACCGGTTTGGTCCATTCCTTTATAGCTTTGATATAACGTGTCCGAGGTATTCCACTTCTTACTTTCCAAAGGTGCATTTGGATTTTTTAGTGTAGAACTGATGCTCTTTCAATAGTGTAAGAACTTTATCCAAATGTTGTAAGTGCTCCTTCCAAGTTTTATTGTAAATTAAAATATCATCAAAGAATACTAATACAAACTTCCTAAGATATGGACGAAATAATTCGTTCATAGTGGCTTGGAACGTTGTTGATGCATTGGTTAACCCAGATGGCATTACTTTAAATTCATAGTGACCTTCATGTGTTCGGAATGTCGTTTTTGGTATGTCTTCCAACCTGATTCTGATTTGGTAATAGCCTGACCTTAAGTCCAATTTTGAGAAGTATTTTGCGCCATATAGTTCATCCAACATTTTGTCGATAAAGGGGATGGGGAATTTGTTTTTAATCGTTATTTTGTTTAATCCTCTATAGTCAATGCATAGCCTGATGAACCATCCTTCTTCCTTACCAATACCACAGGAGCAGCATACGGACTTTTACTTTTCGAGATGATCCCACACTTTAAAAGGTCTTGGATTAATCTCTCAGTTTCCGTCTTTTGGTGATGTGGATATCGATATAGCTTGATGTTGACGGGGTCTAACTCTGCTTTGACTTGTATTGTCTGCTCAATTTCCCTATTGGGATGCATTTTCATAGGCAGGACTTGAAATACCTTTTCATGCTTCTGAATTAGATCTTGTGCCTCTGGTGACTCTTCGTTGATCATGTTTGCAGATAACATTTCTAATTGGTGACATTGTACTACATAAGTTGGTGCTCCTTTCTGAATCATCTTCATCATCTGAGATGACGATACGATTCGATTCTCTAGTGCTTGGAATCTGTATAACTTGTACCTCTGCCCTTCCCAGTTAAATCTTATGAACTGTACTTGATGGTTGGCAGCATAAGTGCCTAGAGTTCGTAGCCATTGGATCCCTAAGACCACATCTACTCCTCCTAATGGTACAATGAAGAATGGGGATTCATAATTAAAGTCTTGTATCTACAATTTAATCTTATGGCATTTCCCTACATTTTCAATCTTCTTACCGTCAACTACCATCACCTTCATGTTCGGTAAGGGAAATGAGAAAATGTTGAGTCTCTTTGCCACGGTTGCATCTAAAAAATTGTGGGTGCTACCAGAGTCGATGAGAACCACTACGTTGTTCTTCTTTATATGTCCTTTCAATTTTAGAGTCTAAGGTTGTGATATTCCTGTCATAGCTGATAGTGACACTTGCGGAATACTTCCGTCATCTAATTCTAGAGAGAATTCTGGTGCATCTTTTGTTTCTTCTATGTCAGAATCATCACTGTTTGAATCATTAGTTGCTTCATAGTTATATAGGTTCTTTGATTCTTTTCCTTTAGCACACCTATGTTTAGGGTCCCACTTCTCGCCACTGCGTTTGCATTTGTCTTTTTTTATCCTTTGTATTTCTACATTAGATTTTTCGCCTTCACAACGATGTGGTGGAACATATCTTGTATTATCCGTATCCACATACTGGGGCATTCTTCATCTCGAATATACTTTTTCCAGTTTTGACCACAGTATCTGTTCCAATTTCTTTTTAGTAGATTTTTCTTTTTGTCTTGCCACTACTATTGACATAACGTCATGAAGCTCAAGTTCGACTTGTAGATGAATTTTAAGTCCGGAGATGTATGATTGAATTAGACGAGATTCTGATAACCCAGGTACTCGTGTTGCTAAGGTCTCCCATTCGAGTGTACTCATCCGCACCTCCTTTTTGCCGTAATCTGATGAGTGTTGAAAAGAACTCTTCTTCCTTTACACCTTGGAATCTTTTAAAGAATGCATCCTCAAATTTTCTCCAACCGATGGCGATTATCATCTTCTTCCACCACATATACCAATTATATGCTTCTCCTTCCATTTTCATGGAAGCGTGCCTAATCTTTTCGTCATCATTGTCAATGTCGTAAATCTCGAAGTATTCCTCTGCTTTATTCAACCACACAACGCTGCATTTTTCGTTCCCATCGAATTTGGGCAGCTCGATTTTTGCCTTTTGCTGATACGTTGCTAACGGTGGAGCGAAAAGAGGGTGTTGATTGGTGAATGTATCCCAAAGTTGCTTATTTGAAAAAGTCGCATTACTATTTCCTTAATGGTGCGTGGATGATTTTTTTTGAGATTCCGCTTTTTCGTGAGAATCTGCGGAATTTGTTGAATCTGATGAATTGTGCGGTTGATTACCTCCATCATCTTGGAGTAGTTGTTCGAGCGTAACCTTCATCCTTCCACACCAGGTGTTCAGCAATATGGTTCTGATTTGTCGTATCCTGAAGCTTATTGATATCGTCGAAATGCCCGATAACCTTACTCTCGTGATCGACTAATTTTTTGTTGAAATCATCGTAGTGGCTAATAATCCTATTCTCCAAATCAATAAATTTTTTTTTGAAAGCGGCCATTAACATCGACAACATTGAACGAGTTTGTGGGGGTGTATATTTGTCTGCCAGCTTAATATATATATATATATATATATTATAATATATTATTTATATTTTATTATTTTTAAATTAAATTAATTAATTTAATTATATACATATACTTTTCTTTTTAACTATATAAGACATATATATAAATTGTATATCATATACAATTATAAATCAAAATGATATAATATATGTTATTATATGGATTAATCTCCCATGGGTTATATAAATTAATATGTTGTGGGAAAAGACGAGATCAGATGTCGAAGTGTTTGGGGTGGCGTGAAGAAGACAGCGGATGATGGGGAACTTAATGGACGCAGGAGTCAGTGAGATGGAATACAAGGTAGCGGCAGAGCAACAAGACGGGTTGTGCAGAGGATGGCGGGCAGCTGGACGGAAATGAATGGGGGGAAGCACAACGCAGGGAAAATGAAATACACGAACTTAATAATTGATAGCCATGATAAATATTTTATTAATAATTGAATAGATGATGTTTATATTTTGTGGGAGGCCCTAGCTATACACTGCCTTGGGTGCCTCTTGGTGAATGAGCACGATCTTTGATCATGCCCTTTGCCTAATAAATTATAAACTAACTAACTTTTTATATAACATTTGGCATATTATTTAGATGGTGTAGGCTACAGTGTATGTATTTCGATGTTTTCCATAAGAAACTACAAATAACTTGTTCAAGTAAATCTAACAAGTAGGAGAAATATCATCAATTGTTGCAGTAGGGATTCTCGGGTTTAAGGAATTTTCACAAGCATACCATCAACAATCCCTATTCAGTTGTGCTTACATTAACTAAGCCACCATTCTTTGTTGCTCTTTGCCTTCACCCTTGACATCACAACTTCTTCAACATTTACAAACTTCAACATACAACAACAAATATCACAACATCACAAATAGCCCATAGCAAGCCTACCATCACAATATCACAAAATAGCCATAGCTCTACAAACATGACATATCAAACATATCTTGTTGCTCATACTTCCTCACATACTTCTGTCAACAATCATAAGCATAACCATATGTAAGAAAATCAATAATAATCATCACATCCCCTCATCAATTGTGCATCCATCAATAATAACAAGAAGCATACCCAAGTCACCAAACAACACCTGCAATGCCATATCGCTTATTGTTCCTTTATTGTTCGTTTGCTGCTCTTTTGCCATCAATGACAACAATGCATTAGGTTCTACCCTTTACCAGCCTCTGTCAGCTCCTTTGGCTCATTGTTTACCTTTGTCCACCTAGCAGCTCAATATTCTCCACAACCGACACTTTTATAGCCCTTTTAGGCGAGCAGCCCTTTTTTGTCCAACAAAGGCCCTTCTCTTGACCTCAGCAGCATCCTCAACAGGTATTGGTGACTGTTCCATCCCTGTTATGACCTCGCCTGCCCTAACCAGATTCTATTCAGTGATCTCTGTGGCTGCATAGGCCCTGACCCACTTACAACCTCAGTCAATCCCTTTTCTAAGCCTCATTGGTCTAATTGTATGCTTTGACCTACTCTCCCTAGCACTAGTTATGTTGTAGCCTACCCTCACTAGGCCTCCTCGCTGGTCTTTTAGAGTGGCCTTAACCTCATCCTGCTTAGACCTCTGGACAAGCCCTCGGCTCTACCTCAAAACCATATACCATACTTCTTCTACTAGTGGGTGGCCTTAACTAAGCCTAGATTGCTCTAGATCTACCCCCGACCTCTTAGTTAGATCTTCAACAAATCCCTAAGGTGCTCGACCTACCAAGACAGTTATACGGCCTGATCTTCAACAGTGTATCCTCTCCTAGCCCTATTTGGCCCTCCTTTCACAAAAAGAACTCTTTGACTCGACTCCTAGTCTTGGTTGTGGCTCTCCTTTAAAGTTTGTGGCTCCTTCTAGGGCTCTCTCTCCCACAAATTAATTCCATCTCACGTGTGATCTGAGCCTGCCCTTTGGCCTTTATTTATAGCTCTTGTCTAAGTGTCTTGGGGGTCTTCTTTGTCCTTTAGGAAACCCTTATTCACCACTCAATAATGAATTAGAATAAAATATTAATTATCTTGGGTTCCAAGCCCACAACTTTGGGTCAAAACCTGAACACTTGGGTACTTTGCCCAACAAACTCCCCTTTTGTGGGTTTTCTCCACTCAAAAATACCTTCCGAGCTACTCAAATTTCAACGCTAGATGGAGGCAAGCTTGATTTCCTACTCATTGTTTTCAACATTATATATTTTGAAGTATTCTTCTGCTTTGTTAAACCAGGTCATACTTTGCTTTTCATTTCCATCGAATTGTGATCATTTGTCTTACCCTCATTGGTACCCATATATTGCTGGATTTGCATAAAGTTGTTGATGGTTGATGATCAAAAAGCAATTCCTGGACATATTTGGTGATAGATTCGCTGTATTTGGTGGATTCCTGTTGGTTGAAGCTTCTTTGTCTTTGGGGAGATTCTCTAACATCTTTGTTATGCTTACATGAATCTCCTAATTGATATCCTGCATTATTTCTTGTATAAGTTTATCCATGCCTTTGTTCAGAAATCTAAGGGCAACTAGATTATGTGATTTCTCTTACTTTGATAACTCATTGTGATGTATTTATTAGATATTTTTATACTTTAATTATTATTGTGTTTTTTTTCATCAAACAGCTACCAAACCATAAATAATAGTGAGACAAAAAGACACAAGATATAGGCAATCAGCGAGGGCCAAAACCTCTCCACTTGAGAGGAAAACCCACAAGAATTCTTCTCTTCTTATAGAATTTTCAATTGACAAATTCCAAGACCCATAACCCTTGACCAAGACCCTCTAAGACCAAGTCCCTTGATGAGCTTTCCTTCTAGCAGTGCCTTAGCAACTACTGCAATTTCGACCTCCAACAAATTCTTCTGCCCAACAAATTCTTCTGCAACTTCGACCAGCAGATTCTATTGCAACTTTAAGCTCTCCAACAGATTCACGGTTTCGACTTAGCTGCAACTTCAGAATTTTCCCTTGCCCAGTCACTGTAGAAACCCTAACAAATGAGATAGAGGCCCAAAACTTCGATCTTCTTCTTCTTCTTCTTCGTCCTTTTCCAGTGTCTATCTTGAGGAGATCAAACTTGCTTGAGAGTGTGTCCAAATGAGGTCGAGTTCCTTCTTATTTATAGCCTTTTGACGGGTATGAATTGTTATCTTTAGGCCGACTTGATCTTTGCACCATGATGAGGCCTTGGAAGGTCTTTTGACTTTTTTTTTTAACTCAAATTAATTATCTTTACAATAAATAACATTCCCAAAAGGGTCCTTCATACATGACAATGACTCAATTGACTTGTAGACTCAATAACAAGCCCTAGAAGCACTCAATGGGTACTTAACCTAAAAATAAATTTCCCTTGAACATGTAACCCGTGCTTCAAGAATAACCATAATAAATTTATTTTTCTCTCTTCATTAAATACATAAAATCATGATTACATATGTCATTATGAAGACTGAACCTAGTTACATATTTCAACAGCCTTGTTTCATCTCATCCTTAGCATTGCAGTGAGCTTCTATCTGAGACTCTGTTATTTAGCTTTTGTGTGACACTTTATGTTATTTCTAGTTTCAATTCATTTATGCCTTGCTTCATCCCGTCTTTTATCTCTGTAGTGATCGCATGCTTTCTTTTAGTATGCCCCTCGTGAACCTGCTTGTACTGGCCCTCCAATCTCTCCAACTTGGAATTAATTTCTGATTTTCCCACCATTTTTTTGGGTCTTGGGGAGAGAAATTTTGAGACTAAGTGGCTGCTAAGTTTGTTGTTGTACAAACTAACAACTGTATAAACACTTCCTGGCAATTAATGTCAAATCCAGGTTGTATGAAAACATTGGTGCTGATTTAGAATGGCAGCTACGTGTGGCAAGATGCAGTAGTGAAGTTGGAAAGCCTTGCAAGAAAAGAGTTATAATAGACCTCTGGCAGTATCATTTGATACGGCAATCTCCTATTAATAAATTAACACACTAGAGTGTTTAAGAGGCCAAAGTAAACATTCAGAGAGTTCAACTTTGAAGTTGTGAATAGAATGTACAGAGAAAACCAATATGAATAATTATAGAGATAAGCATTTCTTAGATATAGATGATACCAGAACTGTAAGGTTGAGTCTGCTATTTCCCAATCTTCACTTTGATAAGATACACATCTGTGAGAAACAAAGAGTTCGTTAATTTTCAATCATCAATCTTTATTGGATCTTAATAAAATAAATCTCAATATAAGAACACCACTGTTATAAACAACAAAAATGTCCACACCAAGACCACCCAACTATAAAAAACACAAGTTCTAATTTCATACTATAATTAAAGAAAATTGATTAACAAAACCTTGACCATTCACAATACCCAAAAATAAGATTTATGTTTATTTCTTGAATTGGTTGTAATTTATTTCCTTTCTCCACATGACAAACTTGGATTCTCGATATTTCCAGAAAAACTTCATTGCATTCCTACAACATCAGTGTTTCCCACTGCAGTGGTTCAAGCAGTGTATCCATGCCATGTCTACTTTAAATCTTGCCCATAAACAATACAGTTATTCAGATTGAAGTTCACCAGGATACATTCAACCAGTTTAAATATGCATACAGTTATTTTACACAAGCTATGAACTTTTGCCATGGTCCTTCAGTCCTTCCTTTGAGACACATTAGCAGCTTAAATCCTAAACATATAGTAACTTTTAAAAGTGAATTTCTCAAGTCACATTAATAGCCAACTCAGTTTTCAGAAACTTCCTATAATTTTGAGGGATAAAAGAGCACTCTCACATATAAACACACCACCAATATACCAGTTGCATCATGCACTTAGTAAATTTCCCATTAAGAATCTAGTATCTAATTTTATCATTTTATAGAAAAATTAGTCTTTTTAAAACGCAGCTTATCTTAACAGGAAACATGATACAAATATAACAAATAAATGGGCGTAAGTCCACACAAAGGAAAAAAAAAAAGCCCTAGGTCAGACCACACCTTGCATCTTTACACAGGAAAGATCTTTTGGCTATAGATTGCACATCTAACTCATCAAAAATATGCTGTCTGAAAGAAAATATAGACAACACACTATCATTGAAAAAAACTTCACAACAAAGCTTCCACATAATATGCAAGGTGACAACTACAATATAATGCCAAGTACCTCTAAAATCTGAGGTACCAATGCAGCCAACATCACCTCGCAGAGCAGTTTCTGAAACATCTTACTATCAATGAGATGATCCTAGCAATATAGTCCTCTCCCCTACAAGCTGGCATCTCCAATCATGTAGCATCCTCTTGAAAGACCACATTATGAAGATGTGAACCTCCTCAAGTGTAAGCCAAGCCTCCCACTAGCCTAGGGAGAGGTTCCAAACCATCTGAACCAGGCCACAGAAATCCACTCACTCCATGTGAAACACATTCAACTTAAACAAAGTAGGTGTCAACTTACCCACCAAATCGCAATCTCTCACAATCTACTTGTTTTCAATTGCTAAAGATTCAGGAGGGGGGATGAGGGTTCCAAATTCCACTTCAACTACGTAAAGAGAAACGTGGATATTGACAAGGCTCTTGGTTTGCACAGGGTAGATTGATCTCTTGCAAAGAATCCAATAGAAGTCAAAGGTATATTTTGGGTGTGTTGTCGCACAATGTGTCTAGGCATCGCGACAAGGCTCAGAGTAAGGGTTGTCATTCTAATCCTTACTCACTTCCTTTAGACTCTCTCAGAGACAAGTCAAAGGGGGTAGTCTCTAAGATGAATGAATGAGAATAGCCTGTGAAACACAAGCTCTAGGAGTTTTTAAGGATGAACAACTTGATGAATTTAGAACGAGTCTTGGTCAATTGAAATGGATATATTAGAATAAAACACAACCACAAAATAAAATTGATTATAGACCAGTGCCTTTATATTGAATTAACCATAAACTAATCTAGGCAACGCGACAAGGCTCAGAGTAAGGGTTGTCATTCTAATCCTTACTCACTTCCTTTAGACTCTCTCTTAGACAATTCAAGGGGGGTAGTCTCTAAGATGAATGAATGAGAATAGCCTGTGAAACACAGGCTTTAGGAGTTTTTAAGGATGAACAACTTGATGAATTTAGAATGAGTCTTGGTCAATTGAAATGGATATATTAGAATAAAACACAACCACAAAATAAAATTGATTATAGACCAGTGCCTTTATATTGAATTAACCATAAACTAAATAAAAACAAGTTATCCAAAACAAATTTATAAATGTGGCAAAACAACGATCATAAACAATTAAATGTAAAATGCTCAAAACTTTAGCATGCAAGATAATCTAGCAAAATTTATCTTCCTCCAACAGTCAATATGACTTTTTTAAAACATTTATCGCACCTTGACAATAGAGAAATCACTACAACGAAAGGACGCAAAGGAACTTTAGTTTAACAATTTTATTATTCCTTAGGCAATTAGTTGAATGTGGTAAATGAAGAAATAAATAAAAAATAAATAAATATAAAAAACAAGACGAAAAAAATAAAAAAAATAAAAATAAAAATAAAAAAATAAAAAAATAAAAATAATGTGACAGAAGTAAAACAAACCAAAAGGTTAATAAATTAAATTTTTAGTGCGCCATAGGCCACATTAAAAAATTTTAATTGAAAACGCAAACCCTCCCTTAATTTATTTCATTAAAGTCACCAAACAATTTAAAAAAAAAAAAAGTTTTTAATGGTTTTTAAATATTTTTCCAAAAATAAAAATAAAATAAAAAAATGCAGAACAAAAGTAAACTCAAATCAAAAAAATGAATTAAAAAAAAAAATCTAAAAACAATAACCAAAACAAAAAAAAATCGAAATCTAAACTAAAATGAATTTGACCAAAGTTTAGTTTAAAAAATGAAAACAAATTGCATAAAGAAAAAAAAAAATAAGGAAAAAAGGCCTAACCCTAACTCACACATACAAGTGAAGTAAAAGGAAAAGTCGAAGTGTTTGTACGTAGTGTATGCAGGTCTCGACAGCAGCATATGGAGAGGGTTTTCAAAGAGGCAATAGGCTGGCAGAGGGAGAAGCTACGATGCAGATGGAAGAATGGACGTGAGGGTCGAGAGGGTGCTACGGGTGAGGGAGAGGTTTAATGCAGCAAGAGGAATAGAGTAGGAGGGAGCATAAAACGCAGGAAAGAAGATGCAGCGAAAAGAAAAACGCATGCAACAGGAAAAAAAATCAAGACCTCAGGCAATGGATAAAATTCGAAGTTTTTTTTTACAACAAGAAGAAAAACCCAGACAGCAATTCCAGGCGCAGCCAATGGTAGCTTTAAAAAACCAAAATAAACCCGGAAAAACAAATATTACATCAATACATTTTTTATGCTTCAGATCTGACAATGAAACCATTGTAAAATTTCCAAATTAAAATTTTAAAACCCTTGGACTGTCAAAAAAGTTGGATAATATCCCTGTAAAAATGATTTTGAGGCCAGATCTTACTCTCTAGGACCTAGATCTGGCTTCAAATCAAACTTCTCTTTCAAATTTGCAACCTGTACCTAAAAACAAAAACACCCAGAACCCAAATATACAAAAAAAAAAAACAAAACCCTAGAAACCCAACTCAAAAAACCAAAAAAATTTATAGATCTATGCACAAGAATGGTGGATCTATCAGATTTGACGAGTATGAGTCCAACTCCACTCCCAAATCTAATAATCCAAGGCTCTCAACGGCCAAATCTATCAATTTCCCACACAAAATTAAATTTTTTAAATTTTAAATGAGGTGCTTAACTTAAAACTTTTCATATATCACACATAAAATCTTATGGTAAGCCCAGAGCTAATTTAGTTGGGCTCTTCAAAAAACACAGATCGAGAGTTGGCTAGTCCAACTGAAAACTTTCCCTAACAACCAAAGATTTAAAAATCAAGATTTTTCTGCAAAACTCAATCCAGTGATCAAAATAACGCGAAAAAATGATAATAACATTCAAAATTTAAATTATCATTTAAACCCCAGCGACTGAGCAAGATACCTGTGCTCAAATCACTCTTCAAAAGCTATCATCAATGGCTTAAAAAAAATTATGCATGAAAACAACACATCTTACAGTATTCCCATAAAGTGTAACACCAGCAAAATTTAACCCCAAAATCTTTCTTTATTATCCAGAAAAATATTACAGAAAATCTTTTTGCTTTAGCACACGACTCAGAGATCGGATAGATCGACTAACAAATGACTTCCTATTTAAAGATAAATGCTCCAACAGCTAGTTCGAATGATCCTCGTCAAATTTTAATATCATCCGTCACAATATTTAATTCTTGAAGAAATTCGAATTTTTCAATTAAATATATTTTAATTAAGTCAAAAATTAAATTTTTGACTTAATTTCCCCAAAATTTTGACTTCAACTTAACCCCAGGGATCAAAGTGTTGATATTTCTGAATCTAACACGTCAGAAATTCCTACTACATTATCTAGTTTAATTCACCTACTTGTTTATTCTTTAACGGGTTATTTATCCATATAAATATTGAAAATAAACAAAAAAGTGGTCTCAACTCATATACAGATCATCAACTGAAATAATAGAGAAACACACAAAGCACCGTTATTTTTGGAAGATCGTCCCCGGAAAAACCCAACTTGGGAAAATCGATGCAACAGTTTTGAGGGTTTTATTATTAAGCAGCTTTTTTGAGTACAACTAGGGTGCCAAACTGACTCACCCAACAAAGATTTCTATCTGGTAGTAGTACCTCTCTTCGGAAGCAGATATTCAGCAAGTCAATGTTTTAAAACTCCGACTCAGCCAATGTCAACTCCAACTCCGACTCTGACTCGGTATCGACTCGGCCGACTCGATTTCAATGACTCGGTCATTGTAAAAAATACATTAATATTTATTTTTTTAATAAGAAAACATAACTTTAAAGATTTTCATTCATGTTGCCAAACACACAGCATTAGAATATAGATAGAAGACAACATATGATCAAAGTAGGCTCATGAATATATCCATTATATCAAAATGGCACCCAGTGCATTGTCCAATACATACATGATGATGATATAGAGATCAAAACAAAAACACATAACCAAAAAGGCTAGAAATGGCCTCTACAACAAAAGTAAATTGTGACCAGTACTATTGGCTACTGCTAGAGGAGCCAAGATCATCTGGATCAACCTCTGGATCAGAGTCAGACAGGGGACCCCATGGCTCCTCATCATCATCATCTCCAACTGCAATTGTAGAAGTGGTAGTACTAGCAGGTTGTGCAACAGCTGCAAGCTGAGATAGACGAGATATGCGCTTTTGTCATGGCTAAGCAGAGGAAGCGCCTACAACTGGAGGGCTTGCTGGCCCTGAGGCCAAGGCTGGTACAAGTGGATCAGGATCTGCATTCAACTGAACATTATGTTCAAGTGATGCTATCGTCTCATAATCATAATCAATATCCTCATCAGAATGAAACTCTGCTCGATGAATCTCCACTACCCAATCTGATGTTGGATCAATGTCTTCCAACACAATGGGATTTGAATCAGGTCTAGATGCTAAAAGGAACTCACTACACCCTTCCAGTGTATGATCAGGTCCAAGACCTCACTCAACCCTTCCCTAGTTGGGCATTGGTTCCAGATGTTGAAGGATCTCACTACACCCTTCTTGGCGTGTGATCGAATTCCACAGACCTCACTACACCCTTTCCTGGTGTGTGATCGGGTCTCCTTCGAGAGGCACTCACTCAACTCTACCTGTTGAGAATTTTGGGCCCCTCAGACCCATTCAGCCTACCAAGAGAATTTCCATCCATGATGGTGCCAAATCAGCACTATTTCTCAACAAGAGGGGTAATCTCCACAAACCTCAGCTTCTCTCTGAAGTACACGAACTTCTTTAGGCAACGGCTTCGTCAAAACTTTAGTTGTTTGCTCATAAGTGGAGATGTACTCAAGCCTTATTGGTCTCCTCTACACCATGTCATAAATGTAATGGTACTTGATCTTGATATGCTTCGACCTGTCATAGAACACAGGATTCTTTGAAAGATTCACACAGCTTTGATTATCGCAGTGTATCTCTGTCGGTTCCAAATCTTGCTTCGATCCAAGCCTCATTGGTTGTGATGTACTCAGCTTCTGCAATGCTGAGTGTTATTGACCTCTACTTCCTATTTATTCAAGATATCATAGCGAAGCCCAAACTTAAGCATACTCTTGAGGTACTTTTCCTATCCTTAACACTTCCAGCACAATCTGCATTTGTATATTCCTGAAGTTGTACATCCATGTTTACAACATATCCCAAGTCATAATTCACAGTACCACGAAGATATCTCAGAATGTGCTTCACTGCAATCCAATACTCATGCCTCAATTCAACCTGGAACTGGCTCGACGTATTCATAACAAAGCAAGTGTCTGATCTGGTGTTAACCAGGCACATCATTGAACCAATCAACCATCGGTACATAGATGTATCTACCAAACTAGATTCGGAGCCTCTTAACCTCTTCAAGTTTGTCACCATGGTAGTAGCCATGGATTTATAGTCCATCATACCGAACTCCTGAAGGAACTCAATCACATACTTTCCTTGACCAAGGAAGACTTCGCTAGGTTTATGCCCTACTTCCAGTCCCAAGTAATAATGCATCAACCCAAGACCCTTTATATCAAATTCAGAATCCAACTGCTTCTTACATTGAATGATAAAAGGCACAACACCTGTAGGTTATTAGAAACAAATCATCAACATATAACAAAATGATCATAGGTGCATTTTTCACAACCTTAAAATAAAGGTTTGGATCGACATCGCTCTTGGTAAATCCTGATTCCCAATCTCATCATATAGCTATCAATACAAGCATACCAAGATCTTGAACTACAAACCATGAGCAACAGGAATCTTGAACTACATTGTGGAAATTTGTGCAAGTCAACGGCCAGTGGGTGAATTTTTTATAACCTGTGGATGACTCGTAAATATTTTATTAAGGAACAATCAAACTAGTTGTAGTAATGTTTTCTATGAAGGCTAGGCTCTCCTCATCTGTAAATCATTATTGTTCACTTGAGACAAGTGCGATCTAATTAAAATAACTCATTCATTTTGTAAACATTTGTCTTATACAATTGTGGAGTGCCTATTGTTAATATTTTTCTTCTTGCTAGTGTCATTGAGTGTTAAATTATTTTTAATCTAATTTCATTTTTCTTAATTAGTAGATTTATCAAGTGTTCCACGGGGACACGTCCCCCAACCTAGGAAACGCGCCCCCACGCTTCCTTGCGCTTAAGGTGTTAGTTTTTGATAGTATTGGATGTGCTCTAGCTGTGAAAATTGGTGGAGAGGCCAAGGCACATGAATTCTAAAGAACCCAGAAACAGTTTGGCGAAATTCCACCCGAATTGTATTTTATTAAAATACTTAATATTTTTAATGGGGTTCCTAAGTCTAAACTTAGGAAAATTAAAATATTAATGGGTATTAATCAAAATATGGGTGAGAATGATCTAATATTAGCCATTGATTAGAGACTTAATCTCGGTCGTTGAAGTCTCAACGAGAAAAGTATAAGAAGGAGGCTTGGGGTTCATTTAGACACACACATAGAAATTGAGGAAATCAATTTTCTAAGGGGAGAAGTTCTCAAGAGGAAAATCGATTGGGGAGATCTTGCTGCGGAGGGGCAATGAGAATCCGAGAGAAGGAATTTCCGGAGAGTACAAGGCAGAGAGGGGACAGAAGACGTCCAAAGGAAGACTGACGTTGGCCTATGCAGTGATGACGTAGAGGCAGCGCAGTCAGTGAAGGGAAGTCGAGTTTCTGCTAAGGGAATTCTAAGTTTAGTTGCCGGAAGCCAGGGTGTGAGTTTGGGAAGCAGGAAAGTCGATTTCTCAAGCAGCAGAGGATCTAGAGCAGAGAGGCAGTGTAATACCCAAGAGAGGTGACGCAGTTCTACGCAAAAGCCACACAGAGGGTGGCACAGAGCCTCCAGAGCTGAAGGATCAGTCATTGATTCTCTAGTGACAGGGTGAAATCATTTCACCAGTCTTTTGTCTGGTATTTTCTCTGTAAAGGATTGCTAGTTGAGCATCCTAAATTTGCACTCAGAATTTTCTCCTGCCTCCTGCATAATAATAATAATTTTTTCCAAAAATAATTGTGTCCTATGTATCTTGTTCTTTGCTCAGTTTTTTGTTTCATGTGATCAAATATTTTTAAGTAGTGTAGGCTGCAGAAGTAATTTGCTTCAGTATTCAGAGAATAACTTGATAATGTATATTAAAATCAAGTAGGTGAAGTAGATTCAGATTTGTTGGAGTAGGGGTTCCTTGAGGATTAGGAATTTTCACATAGGGGACGTGGGGACAACTGGGGGACGTTTCTCCACGTCCCCAAAAAACGGAAATGCGAGGAAACTCCAGGGGGGACAATTCTTCCCAAAAAGGAAACGTTTCCTCCATTTCCAAAAAAATCGAGGTCAAATCCCTAAAAAAAATTACAAGATATTATAAACATACTATGAATCGATGGGGGCGGAAGGGTTTTTTTGGTTATTTCATATTTGGGACTCCTCACAGCCACTGTCACTTGCACTCGACTTCGCTCTCAATCAAGACATTCGCCTGCAAGTTGTAACACTCATGTCGCATCTCTGGCAACATCGCACAGCCACAACGCACAGCAGAGCACAGTGCATTCTTCACCTGAGTATTTGGAGACACCAAAAACACGATGGGATGTTAATCCAAAGGATGATGCACAGGTAGATATGGAGGAGGGACTTAATGAGACACAGACGTGGTTGGTTGGTGGGCCACTTACCATGTTTCAGAATGCCAGCGATTCTGATTCAGATGGTGACATGGTTGATCTTGATTTATTCATGTAACAGTTGGATGTAGAGACTAGCAGGGCATTACCTTGAGCAATTACGCTCATTTGTCATTTGATATGTTCTTATGTTATTTGTTTTTTTGTTTCAGACTTCAATTGTAGACTTTAGTTTGTTTTGAATGTTGATATATGATATATTAGACTTGACACTAAAAATTTGAATCTTGATGTATCAGACTTGACTTTTATTTCAATATTCGGTATTTACAGTTGGAACTTAATATGGTTTAAGCTTTTATTTTCATTGTACAATGTTACAGTTACATGTATGATTGTATCATGCTTTTCATTTTAAATTTGTTTCAGTTATATTATTCATCGATTTATCCTTCATGATGTAAGTGTTAGATAATGATAAGGACAGTTAAATTATAAAATTCCAATGATATATTTATAATTGTTTATTATTTTACTATTTTTGTTGGGGTCCCTTGTGTTAATGACCTCGATGTCCCCCCATGTTTCCAAAAAATTGGTGGGGAGCTTTTGCATAGTCGCTCATGTGTTTCCCCGCTCCCCTATCCCCATGTCCCAAAAACTTGGTGAAACAATGGATTTATCCTAAAACTAATGCTCTCTACCATTGAGGAGTTAATACGCTATGTGGAAGCAAACAACTAGGGTGCCCCACTTGTTTTAATTTGGTTTTGCAGGTATATCGGTTCGAAGGTTCTAAACTGCTTCGTGAGAAGACTTTATTATCTCAAGGGCTTCATATCTTGTCACCCAAAGAGAACAAAGGTTGGAGACGTCACATAAGAGGGTCACTCCTAAGGAAAATCAAAGCTACAAGGAGGATTAAGACAAAGTGGGGGTGACTTCAGGACAGACCAAGCCCACTCCCTAGACATAAGCCAAGCATAGCAACTTAGAGAGATATCTAGTTCACACTTCAGCAAAGGGTGAGATGTCAACCCTAATTTTTGGGTGAAAACATGCACTTAATTTTAGATTTTGACTTTTTATATTTATTAAATGCAATACCTTTCAATAGGGCAATAACCACTGGGCAAAAAATTGTTATTAAAAGTGGATTTAAGTTATCCCTAACCCTAGTTACCACAAACTTAAGAGAGAAAGGAGAATTAAAATGATCACCACAAGCTAGTCTAGTGCTTTCTCTCAATTGGGCAATGGAGTCAATGATGGCGAGGTCAAAGATAGAGGAACCTGGATGAGGTGGGTATAAAACTAAAATGCAGTGTTCCACGGGGACACATCCCCGCACCTAGGAAACGCGCCCCCACACTTCCTTACGCTCAGGGAACATGGGGACAACTAGGGGACATTTCTCCACATTCCTAGAAAACGGAAATGCGAGGAAACTCGAAGGGGGGGTAATTCTTCCCAAGGAAGGAAACGTTTATTGTGTTTCCAAAAAAAATCGAGGTCAAATCATAAAAAAAAAAAGTCAAATCCCTAAAAAAAATTATAAAATATTATAAATATACTATGAATTGATGGGGGGAAGGGTTTTTTTGGTTATTTCATATTTAGGAATCCTCACAGCCACCGTCGCTTGCACTCGATTTCGCTCTCAGTCAAAACATTCGCCTGCAAGTTGCAACACTCATGCCGCATCTCCAGCAACATCGCACAACCACAACACACAACACAGCACATTCTTCACTTGAGCATTTGAAGGCACCAGCAACACGATGGGATGTTGATCCACGGGATGATGCATAGGTAGATATGGAGAAGGGACTTAATGAGACACAAATAGGGTTGGTTGGTGTGCCACTTACCATGTTTCAGAATGCAAGTGACTCTGATTCAGATGGTGACATGGTTGATTTTGATTTATTCATGCAGCAGTTGGATGTAGAGACTAGTACGGCATTACCTTGAGCAATGATGCTTATTTGTCATTTGATATGTTCTTATGTTATTTGTTTTTCTGTTTCAGACTTCAATTGTAGACTTTAGCTTGTTTTGAATGTTGATATATGATATATTAGACTTGACTCTAGAAATTTGAATCTTGATGTATCAGACTTAACTTTTATTTCAATATTCAGTGTTCCCGGTTGGAACTTCAATATGGTTTAAACTTTTACTTTCATTGTACAATGTTACAGTTACATGTATGATTGTATCATGCTTTTTGTTTTAAATTTGTTTCAGTAATATCATTCATTAATTTATCCTTCATGATGTAAGTGTTATATAATGATAAAGACAGTTAAATTATAAAATTCCAATGATATATTTATAATTTTTTAGTATTTTACTATTTTTGTTGGGGTCCTTTATGTTAATGACCCCGACGTCCCCCCATGTTTCCTAAAAATTGGTGGGGAGCTTTTGCATAGTCTGCTCCTGCATTTCCCCGCTCCCTTGTCCCCACGTCCCAGAGACTTGGTGGAACAATGCTAAAATGTGTCTTTTAGAAACCCTAGCGACTTTCTCTAAGTGAAGATTTAAGATCAAAGGCAGCATACACAAAGTTCTTTAACAGATCCTTGAAAGACTAAATATGCAAGCCGCAAATAAACAAGATTTCATAAAGATATTGCACCTTTTAATATAGCACAAAGGAAACCCTAATTTCATAAATTCGCATGCAAAATGGAAGAAATCAGCAATAAACTTACACCATTCAATAATCACTTCATCAATCCAAGACACATCTCCTCATGCAAAATTATCCCTTCCAAGGCAGGTCTCCTCATGCAAAAATATCCCTTCCGAGACAATTCACTCCAACAAGATCATATTGTACCCAAGAGAAAAGAACAAGAGAGCTAGTGCTCACTTATCAAGAGAAAGAAGTAATTTGAAGCGTGATGATTCATAATGAAAGTGACTCCCCTCTATTTATATGGGGGTAACCAAGTCACGTTTCAATAATTTACAAGTAAAAGCCCTAAAGTTTACTTGAGAGTTCAACTAGGCCTAAAGGTCACAAGCCAACCATAAGATAGCCTCAAAAGATGAAAAAAACATCAAAATAGCCCACACATGCAGAAATAATTGCTCTCCATTATGACATCATCCTCTCAAAATGGTCAATCTCCATCAAGAAAGTGACAAAGAGGCTCATGAGTACTCCTCACTCTAAGAAACCATCAAAGAACACAAGTATATCTCCAAATAACTCCTCCACCATGACATCATCTCCAAGATGGCCCATGTCACCCTTCCAAGGCACATGGTGTTAGTTTTTGTAGCATCGGATGTGTTCTAGCCATGAAATTTGGTGGAGAGGCTAGAATACATGTATTCTCCAAAACCCAGAAATCATTTCTGGAAATTCCACCCAGAAGTGTCTTAATTAGCTTATTAACCAAATTTTTAATTATTTCCTAAGTCTAAACTTAGGGAATATGGTTAATTAATCAGTGTTAATTAAGATGTGGTGAGAATCATCTAAAAACTCACACGGATCGACAAGGAATTAATTTGGGCCATCGATTATGATTTAATCTTGGTCGTTGGTGCTCCAACAGAAGATTATAAGAAGAAGTTGATGGGTAGATGGAAAAATGCACCAGAGCAGATACTCAGTTGCTCAAGCAGATCGATTTTCTCAGTGGTTGAGGTTCGGCAAGAGAAAAGCAAGTCTAAGAGTGAGTTGCAGGTGGGAGAGAGAGGCCATCAGCAATACTCTGAGAGTGCAGGACAAATATGGAAGGGGCAGCACAGAGGAGGGACACAATTCATCAATGCAGAGGAGTGACGCAATCACTACACAGAGGAAGACGCAGTGAGGCCAGCGAAAGGGAAGAAGATCCTCTTCAGGGTCAGAAAAACGCTGTGGAGTGTGAGAAATTCATCGTTAAATTTCTCTCAGTGACTCTTCCTCAATTTTGGCTATCTGTATCTTGTACAGAAATTATTGTTGAAGATTAATAAAAGAAACCCTCATCTGCTGCACCGGTTTTCCCACATTGGGTTTTTCTAGGGACGATTGTCCAAAAATAATTGTCATTGTGGTTATATATGTGTTAGTATTTTTCCTTGCAGTTATTTTTCCACGGAATTTTATTTGTGTAGGCTGCAGTGTATATGTTCGATATTTGCCGTAGGAAAACTGCAAATAATTTGTTTAATCAATTTAACAAATAGAAGAAATAATATAAGTTGTTGCAGTAAAATTTGAAACATATACACAACGAGACAAAGAGGTTCATTAAGCCCAACAGACACGTCTGTTCAACCCCATCGACTTGTATATATAGAGGTGCCTTAATCCTCATTTAAAACATCTATCTCATGATTTTTTCTATCTGAGAAAGTCGTAGAAAGATCCTCAGCGAAGGAAGAAAGGCTTGAAGTCATCCTTAGTGGGTTGTTTTCTTCTGGCAGGAGGCTGAGGTAGTTAGGAGTGTTTTGTTTTGGATTTTCTATTCTGTCACAGGAGCTGAGATACTTATGAGAGAGAGCCGCAGGAACTAAAGGCTTTTCTCGGCAGTATGTATGGGCCTTCTAATCATTTCAAAACCGGATTCTTGAACAACAAATAAGATCGAGTCTGGGCGCAGCCTTTGTAATGACCTGCTCCGAGTAAGAAGGACTTTAGTGCTCGTTCTATTTCTCTGTTCTGGCCACAGGATTGGAGCTGCTACAGCAGCTGATTAAATCACCTATTTCAGGGGACGTAATGCCTAGAGAGGCTCTTCTCTTCAAGCTGCAGCAACCTGAAGGAACAGCACAATTAATCTAGGGCTTCTTCTTGTGATTGGCATAGGGTTGCCTTTATCCTTAGGTCTTCAAGTGGACATCAAGGGAGCGATCCTCTGTAAGAAGGATCCATTGTGATTTAGGGTTGTTGGTATGCTCTTGATTCACTGAAGTTATTAGATCCTCTATTAGCAAGTCGTCTTCATTATATTCTCTCTGCTGAAAACTTGATTTAAATAATAAGAAGATCTGATCAAGGGTTTTCCCCATCTTGGGGTTTTTCCCTGGCTCGTGCCAATTTCTGTGTTCTCTTGTCTTGGCTTGTTTTCTGCTTATAACTACTCATGTTTTTCTTCTTTTACTATCAATGGGTAATAATTTATGTGATTGCTATGGAATTAATCTTGGAGCTCATAAGATTCATTGATGTAATTGTACAAGCAAATAACATATTAAATTTAACAAAATATCAGTTGCAAATAACTTAAGCACTATTTCTAAATCAAACTAGTGAACTAGATAGAGAGAGAGAGATAAGAGAATATTGGACCAAAAATGCAGGTTTCAAGGTTTCTCTTGCTTGGAGGTTGCAGGGTTCAACAGTTCCAAAGGATAACGTAAAATGCCAAAATCACTCTATTGTGCCTATTCGTGATGGTGTTGCTTTTGAGGGGCGCCATCAGCATGAATATTTTTTGGAACACTGGAGCAAGATTTACTTAAGATTAGTAAGAATCTCATCATGGGCCAGCAGGGGGAGCCACACAAAGTCCTAACGGAGGTCATTATAGAGTGTTTTTTGGTCATGAGATAGAGTTAAGGCTCCTTTGTGCTTGTGTGGCTGAAAATCACACCCAAGTTGGGCCATAGGAGATAGGAGGCCATCGCACGAGAATTGAGATGCTCGTGGCCATTGGACAGAAAGTTCACTATCGGTAATGGTCACAATGTAGATAAAAATTCATGGAAGGTAGAGAACTTGGAGGAAGCCATCCATATATGGTAAAGGTTACTAGGTTTCAACATTTTTCTAGTCAGGTTGTGGAGACAGATTGTGGAGATTAAGGCAATGGCAAGGTGAGAAGATGGAAACTGAAATAGCAACAATGCATAATTAAATTTATAAAAAAAACAAAAAACAAAAAAAACAAAATTATTATAATGGAGTCAAAACTTTTAATTGCATGTAAATGGGCACACCATTACAAGACCTGGTAAGGCATGCATATCATTGGTAAGTTACAGGTAAAGTCTAGACGTACACCTAGGTGAGAGGGGGGCATGTTGGATTCCTAGAGACCCTAGTTATAAACTTAAAGGGAGGGCCTAGAGGTCAGCAGTGTTGGCTCATTTGGCTGGTTTAGCTGGATTTAGTCAGGAAAATCCCAATTCAAGTTTAAAGAGGGGAATGTTAGGTTAAACCGTTAAACTTGACTCTATGAAAAAGTCAAAGTTGCTAGGTCAATGGTGGTGGTTTCAGGCACATGGTTTTGGTAGTTCGTGTTATTTGAGCCCGTGGTTTACATGTGATGAAGCCTTTAAACTCTTGGGGATACTCCATTGTAATAGGCCAGAGTTGAGCAGAAGGCTCACTTGGCCGTCTTGGTTGGGTTTGGCCGAGTAATAATAGATCTATTCACTGGTTTTTCTTGGTTTGGGTCTTCCAGAATAAAACTCGTGAATTTTATGTGCTGTTGTTGCTATTATTATTTTCTCTCAAATTGTCTCTATAAATTTTTTCAAAGGAACACCACTACTTACCACTATTTGTTCTATGGGCATTATAGCTTACTAGGAATGCTGCCCTCTCCCAAGACAAGGTACCAACCCCTGGCATGACCTACTACAACACAAAAGGTGCTAAAAAAATATGAGAAAAAGCAGAGAGTGATCGGAGAGCTGGGGATAAACAGGTCCACCTCCTCTAGGGTTTTAGATGGAGGTGCTAATCAGAACTCACAGAAAGTTGTGCAGGAGGCATCCTCCATATATCATATCAGCGTAAGGTCAAATTTGTGTGTCAATTGGGTCCAGGCACAAATAATTTGGCAGAAGTAAAGGCAGCCAGTGTATAGTTGACTCTAGCTCCAGAGAACTGGATGCAGGACACAAACATCTATGGTGACTACAAAATAGTTATTGACTGGATGCCAGGAACAATAGAAAAAAGAAGCATATGGCTCCATGGAAGAATTCAGCATGCTGCAGATCTAAAATCCAGATTTCAGTCCATACATTTTCATCGTATTACAATGAACATAACTAGGAAGCAGATAGACTCTCCAAACAGGTTCGCAATAGACCCACAGGTTCTCTACAAGGTCATCATCTCAGGGTAGACTTGAGGATGCCCCGCCTCCAAGATTGATAGCCATATGATCTTATAATGAGAACTGTCTGAGCATCATTGATGGTTGTTGGTATGGTTTGCTTTGAATCTTTAGATCTTACGATGTATGGGTATGTTATTTTGGTGGTATATAGGGATTCCCTGAGGCCCTTCATGACTGGATACAATGTAACTCCGATTTTAAATAAAGGAAAGAGGTAATGTTTTTCTTGCTTGAATCCTTTTCAGTAATGTAGTTCACTGTACAACAACTATTCCAAAACCTTCACGTATACAAGATAAGGGTTATAGTTAACAACCTCAAGAGAGCATCAGCGAGTGCAAGGGCTTCAGGACTCGCTTCTGCAATCAAACCAGGAGCCTGAGAAAGAGAGACTAAAATTAGAAAACACGTCAGAATCAAATAAATCACCAGCAAAGCCATCTACAAGATGCATGGACTCTAAAATAGTAATTGGAAATGTATTACTGAAGAAAAGTCTCTGTACATTGTCTAGATCATAGAATCTACACATGTTACTCTTGATTCAATTATTTTCTGAGATGCCTAACAAGGTATCTAGCTGGACACACAGAAAAATAATAACCACTACTCATCAACGAAGGAAAAGAACCATACAGCTTGCCCAATTTCTGCCATCAGACATGCTGTACATTGTCTAGATCATAGAATCTACACATGTTACTCTTAATTCAATTATTTTCTGAGATGCCTAACAAGGTATCTAGCTGGACACACAGAAAAATAATAACCACTACTCATCAACGAAGGAAAAGAACCATACAGCTTGCCCAATTTCTGCCATCAGACATGCAAGGCCAAAGATAATTTTTTCATTTCCACTTGTAAGCGCTGGTAGCAAAAGTCCATCTTTCAATGATTGCATCCTACAAAGCAACACTTGTGGTAAGCCCTGCATAACATTGGATCTAATGAGAAGCTGCAGAAGCAAAAGGAAAAAATTGGGAATATGATGGCAAGATGTAAAAAGAATATTAATGGCATCCATCAAGAGACCATAGGTTTTCACATTGCAAATTTTTTGTCCTGTGATTAACCTGGAACTTTAAGAACATAAAAATTTAAAACATAATATCCAGTTTCTTTTTACTTTTTCAAAATTCTCTTCTAGTTACAAAAGTGTTGCAATTAAGGAAGGTATTTCGAATATCTGAGAGGACATATTTCTCCAAGTTTTGGTCCAGGGACACTGGGTCTAAAGCTAAGCTAAGTTGCTGTACCTGCTCTGGTATCTATACAGACAGTTCAATTATCAACAATTAAAAAAATTAATATTCAATTATATCTTCGACAAATGTACTTTTACTTTTTTATAGGAGCATTATCCCCTATACCATCTGAAATCCGGCCCTATTCCCCATGTCCCTGAAACTCTTTCTACTACTCCTAAAACATGATTCAACAAAAGCAGTCACTAGATCTCTAAAACAGGGGAAAAACATTAAAATTTACCTCACAATTCTAGTCATGGGCAAATTACATACAAAGATCACATCATCAATCAAGCCCATAGTTTTAAAATATAGTATAGCTGGATATTATGCCGTTTCAATATAGTATAGCTGGACATCAATCTTTGTTTGTTTCTTTTCATGACACAATAATTATTTGCTTAGGCTGTTGCACCCCTCCTGGTCATAACACTGATTATATTTGCAATTGACAGTTTTAATTAATATTAATTATATTTTATTTAAATCAAAGAGCCATAACCAATGGTCACAAAAGAGCATGAATACGATAGAAAATCTCAACCATGTCCTTTGCCTCAGATTCACCACTCAGCTTCCCAATATAGAATATTATTTTTCCAAATATTCATGTCTATTTTCATTGTCAAGGGCATTTGATCCTCGGATATGGCCTTAAGGCTTACAGCCTTTT
>APFE031153536.1:53531-72088 GCA_000404065.3 Pinus taeda | reverse complement strand
CCTTCCAAAATCCAGGTCAATCTTTTCAGAACTTTGGGAGTTCCGCCCAGTCTGGGTGGAATCCCCAAGGTCCTCCTAGGCTTCTGTTTCTGGCAACATTGAACTTGCCAAATATCACTAAGTTAACAAACGATCCAATCAAGTATAATCTGGCCTGGCTTCCGGTCCCAACCAAACTCCCTTCAGACGTTCCAAAATTCGAAGCGAAGATCGGTGAGGACCCAGGTGACCATGTAACCACATTCCATTTGTGGTGCTCATCTAACTCCCTTATCGATGACTCGATTAGGTTGAGACTTTTTCAACGCACCTTGACTGGTAATGTGGCCAAATAGTATATAGAGTTGCCAGGGGGAAGCTTTACATCTTTCGCTAACTTAGCCAATATTTTCTTAAATAATTTTCAGTTGCCTATCCGTTATGATGCCGGAACTAAACTACTGGCCACTTTTCATCAGGATAAGGCAACTCACATTTATAACCATATTCAAGAATGGAGACGGAGAAAGAGGCTCATTAAATCCGAAATCCCTCCGGAGTATTGTCTCAAATGGTTTTTGAAATCTTTACAACCTGAGATCTTTAAGGATGTCTCCATGTCTGGAGTCTATTCTGAGGAGCAAGCCATTTTTAGGGCCCAGCAATTAGAATTGATCTACTCTCAGTCTAGGATCGTACAAAAATACTTGCCAGATGCTCTTGGGTCGAAGGTTGACATAGCTAAGTCGAAGCTAGGTGCCCACGCGGATGGTATTGTTGGGTCAATAGACACGAATGCAGTGAACTTGTTGAACCAATTGCAGCAGTTGTGTTTACAAACTGCTTCTAACAACCAAGTCACATCGTCTAACCCTTCTACTTCCCAAACCTCTTCGATTAATGCCATCCAATCTGATAACCCCAAAGGAAATCAAAATTCCAATGGGAAAAAGAAAGGACGAGGTAAGAAAAAGAACTAGGATGGGAAGCCTGACGCAAATAAAATCGGCAATTATGCTGGTGGTGGTAGCAATGAGTCTAAAAAGAAGGTCAAGTTTCCATGCAAGTTGTGCAGTGGAGACCATTTAACTCATCTTTGCCCCAATATTGAAGACGCTCGGCACTTGTTAGGGCAGCAAGGGACTTCTAGTTCTCAAGTTGTGTTAACCAACCCTTTTCCCCAAGGGCAACAACTTCTTGCTGGCGCGAGTTCAAACCCTGGAACCTCTGCAGGGGGCAACCAGGAAGGGGAAAAATCATTGAATGTTTTCATGGTGGGTTCTAACGTCCATGTGGCTACTCGGTCACGTGATTATGGTGAAGCCGAAACTTCCAAGGACAAGACTATTCCCGGAAATACCGACCTTCATATTGAGCGACCCCCTGTTGAGACTATACCACGGATACCGAAAGGTTCCGCTAAACGCGCGACTATTAATCCTAATGCTAGGGCCACCCAGAATTACTCCATTGTGGAGGATCTGGCTCAGAGTCCGTGCGCCATTTCCGCTTTAGAGGTTCTCCAGTCGTGTCCAGCTCAGAGAAGTGCTTTACTTTCCGCGATTGGAGCAGTCGATCCAACTAACCCTTTAGTGCTCACTTTCGACATGTTAAATGTCAAAAAGCGACTCCCTCATCATATGGCTTTTCAAATAAAGTCTACATACCAGAAAATTAACATTTTTTGTACCGTTATTGATGAAGGAGCTTCCACGTGCGTCATGTTGATGTCATGTTGGAAGGCTATTGGATCGCCTTCGGCTGTTCCTTCACCTACCGTCTTGACTGCATTCGATGGTCATTCTCATAAGCCGCATGGGATTATCCCGGCCTTTCCTATATGTGTTGGGGGGAAGGTCGTTAATATTGAAGTAGAAGTCATAGATGCTAACCTAGACTATAATATCCTCTTAGTAAGGAACTAGGTATACGAAATGGACGCCATTTTTTCGACTCTGTTTCGTGTCATTTGCTTTCCTCATGAGGGGAAAATCATTAAGGTTGATCAATTGGATTATTGTCCAGTCAATCCTCAAGCAAGCTCTGACTCTACTATTCCTTTAGTGGATAACCCTCGTCCGCCTACTGAGAATTTAGTAGTAGGGATGTATTCCTCGTTGATGGGTACTTTTGATCTTCCCTCTCCTTTCACTAAAAGTAATTCCATTTCATCATCTAAGGAGTCTCCTCGAGAAGAGTTCTTTCGAACTCGTTATTTTTCAGACCCTTGGACCTTGCCTTCACCTACGACCACATTAGTTGAAGGACAAGGGAATGGAATCGCATTCCCTATATTTGAATCTGAGCTTAGATATCAGTCTATCGTCAACTCTGTAGACGACCATTCTACTCCTTTTTCCAAAGAGGAGTTAGATGGCGATGTGGCCCCGGCTTGGAGCCTTGATTCTACCTCTACCTTGGACTGCTTAGATTTAGTTTTACCTTCTGAAGAAGCAATCCTAGAAGCAATGATGGGTATAGATCGACCTTGGGAAGATTTACACCATCGTTGATACTTTCCTCCTCCATTGCAAGAGGTAGAATCTAGATTCTCCGAGCACTGTACTAGTGATGTTTGTACGGTGTGAAATCCTTTGGCTCTAGTACACATTCGTGCCGAAGGTAATATGTCGGTGATTTCAAAAAAAATACCTATTAACATCTCTAGGGACCCTAACACGATCAAGAATATCTTCATTGGAATTGAGTGTTCCCTTGAAGAAATTCAAATTTACACCGACCTGTTCAAGGAATTTCGGGATGTATTTGCTTGGTCTTATGAAGAAATGCCTCGCATTGACCCATCTATAGTTCAACATGACATCAAGATGTATGAAAATGCCAAACCGGTTCTTCAAAGGCTTTGGCCGGTTAACCCTAGGAAAGCAACAGCTATCAAAGCGGAAGTGGAGAAGCTGCTAAAGGCTGGTTTCATATACCCTGTTCCTCTTACTGATTGGGTTTCTAATCTAGTCCCTGTAGATAAAAAGCAAGGAATAATCTGAGTATGCATCGATTTTAGGGACCTAAACAAGGCTTGTCCCAAAGATAACTACCCCACACCATTAATTGATCAGATTATCGACGAGTGTGCGGGTATTGAGATTTTTTCCTTCATGGATGGTTTTTCTGGTTATAATCAAATTTCTATCCATCCTGAAGATCAACATAAGACAGCCTTTATATGTCCCTGGGGTACCTTTGAATATAGAAAGATGCCTTTTGGTCTTAAAAATGTTGGAGCCACTTTTCAGTGGGCCATGTCAAATGCTTTCCACAACATCAAAAATGTCATCGAAGCATACTTGGATGATCTCGCTACTCGTTCTCGAAAGAGAACTGATCACCCTAGTCACCTTCGAATGGTTTTCGAGCGATGTCGTTTTTATAAAATCCGGTTGAATCCCAACAAGTGCATTTTTGTGGTTACATCCAGTCGGTTGTTAGGGTTCATTGTGTCAAATGAAGGGATTCGGGTTGATCCCTTCAAGGTTGAGGCAATAGTTCAGTTGCCTCCCCCGTCCTCAATTCGACAACTTCAAAGTCTTCAAGGGAAGGCTAATTTCTTAAGGCGGTTTATAGCGAACTATGCCGAGATCACTAAAGGGTTCATGCGTTTGTTACGAAAAGGAGTTCCATTTGTATGGGACGAATTTGTGCAAGGATCGTTTGATGCTTTGAAAAAGGCACTAGTCTGTGCCCCGCTTTTGAGTCCACCGGATTATGGGAGAGACTTCCTTTTATATCTCGCTTCAACAGAATCAACCATTGGTATGGTTCTCGTTTAGGAGGACGATGCTCTCATCGAGCATGTGATTTATTATTTGAGCTGAGGCTTAATAGGTCCTGAACTTTGTTATTCTCTGGTTGAGAAGTTGGCCTTGGCAGCTGTCCATGTTATCCAGCGGCTTCGTCAATATATCCTGCTGCGCAAAACTTTTTTCTTAGCGGTGGTCAATTCATTTCAATTTGTCCTCAGTAGGCAAGTGATTGGGGGCAAATATAATAGATGGATAGTCATCTTGTAAGAATTTGATCTCGAGTTCTTGTCTGCCAAGTCTAAGAAATCCATGGTCTTCGTTGAGCTAATTTATGAGCTGCCTTGTGGAGAGGATATTGTTTATGAGGAGAGTTTTCCCAATGAACATTTATTCCTCATCTCTTCACTCAACCCTTGGTATGGAGATATCATTGTCTATCTCCAGACTTCGAAGTTTCCTTCTACTTTCTCCAAGGATGAACGTCGAAAATTACGTCACCTCGCTAAAAATTATGTTATCATTGGTGATACCTTATACCGTCGAGGGGTTGATTCAATCCTTTGGCATTGTTTAACCTTAGAGGAAGTAGAGTCAATGCTAAATGATTGCCACAATGGAGCTTGTGGTGGTCATCTATCAGGGCTTGCTACAGCCCAGCACATCTTACGTGCCGACTATTTTTGGCCTTCTCTCTTTAAAGATTGTGTGGAAGCGGTCAAACGCTGTCACCCCTGTCAAATCTTTACTCACAAGATGCGTGCTCATCCAGCTCCTCTTTTTCCCGTTGTCACGGTCGGTCCTTTTACTAAGTGGGGTGTTGATTTTACAACTTGTAATCCGCTTTCAGCAGCGAATCACAGGTACATTATTGTGGCTGTAGACTACTTTACAAAGTGGGACGAGGCCATGCCCACTTATAAAAATGATAGTGACATGGCAGCATTGTTCCTTTTCAATTAGGTTATCTCAAGATTTGGTATCCCGAGAGAGATTGTCACTGATCATGGCAGTCATTTCCAGAATCAACTGATGTCTAAATTGGCTCTCAAATTGGGTTTCTGGCAGGAGCATTCGTCTCCTTATTATCCTCAGGCCAATGGATAGGTCGAGGCAGTCAATAAAACTCTTAAGACGATCCTCCAATGGATAATCGACAAAAATCGGTCCAATTGGCACGTTATGTTGTATTCAGCTCTTTGGGCATACTGGACCTCTGTGAAGACTGCTGCTAGTTTTACACCTTTTCAGTTGGTTTATGGGATGGAATCTATCTTTCCAGTCGAATGTTAAATTCCATCTCTTAAGTTAGTTGTTGAGCTCCTTCCAAAGACTTTGAGTCTCAAGGAGCGCCTCCTTCAATTGGAACATCTCGATGAGAAGCGTCGAGATGGTGCCACGATGAATGAGGCTCATAAGAAAAGGGTTAAAATGTAGTATGATAAATTCGTCCGTCCTCAAGTCTTTTCTGAAGGTGACCTTGTCTTGGTCTATGACCAAGATAAAGACACCTTGGGGGTAGGCAAGTTTAAGCCTATGTGGTACGGTCCTTTCATTATTAAATGAGTTTTAGAACAAGGGTCATATGAGTTAATCGATTTTGAGGGCCACAAGCTGGCGGAGCCCTGAAACGGGCTCTACCTAAAGAAGTACTTTGCTTAAGTAGGAGTTAGGCAATGGCTTCTTTGTATAGTATGTATATTTGTAGATATATCATCGAGAGTTTTTTATATCAACACTTTTTGGTCTGCTGTGTCAGGTGTTGATGGATGACTTGGTCTATTTTGGGTTCACTGATGGTGCTAGTCGGCACACTCAGAATCTCGCTTCCGCAGCTTGGGTACTCTATTACCCAACTGGTCAATTGATGGTATCAAGAGGCGTATGCATTGGTCCCACTTCAAATAATATGGTTGAGTATACCGCCGTTATTAATTTACTATCCGAGGCAATTTCTCACGAGATCGACTCGTTGGTAGTTTATCTTGATTCTCAATTGATAGTGTCACAATTAAACAACATTTATTTGGTAAGGGATCCATGTTTATATCACCAGTATTTAAGGGTGAGTTTGTTGCAAAGATCATTTGTTTATAGTAATTATTTTCACATTCCAAGATCTCGAGTGTACATATTTTGTCCAAAAATATACAAAATCGGGACTCAAATGCCCATAATCATGTCCGGCATATCTAATGCCCCGGCTCAGGATGAGCGGCCAAGTAGGTAACTATCGCATTGGTCACACGCCAAAAAGTGCGAACCCAGTCACGTGGCACGCCAACCACATGATGCTACATATCCTCAGGAAGATCCTCTATGGCAGCCATCGGTACTTGGTAGCTCAGTCTCGTCAACTGTTGCTGGACGTTATTTAGAGTTCGTTCTGTCTCAGCAGCCGTCTCTTCGGCTCCTCGGCCATGCCGTCCATGCCGCGGGAACCCATCTGGTTGTATTGGCCCAATATCTGGAACATGATCATCATATTAGTCATTTGAATCCCATCAAAGATATTTTTGAAAATGCATCATTATATTTGAAAAATCCAAAAAATCATAAAATCACAAAATTCTTACCAATCTCTTCCCATGTTGCATTCGGTGGTAATGCTAGGTCAGGATCTCCTTGGACATCCAGCCCAGCATAGGGGTAGTCATCTACGGTGATGATCTACTGATCCCACCAGGTGAAGAAGTCATCATCAAAGGCAGTCCTTAGGACCTCCCCACTCCCCAGACATTTCATTAGATTAGCCCATCGGCCCATGCGTGGATCTCGTGGGGTGCTGATGGAAACTGCTACCCTGGGGTGGAGTGCGGGAACCTTCTCGAAAAAGAAAGTACACAGTATAGTCCCATATCCAAAGTTTTTGGTATGTCCCCTCTTGATAGAAGTGAGCTGGCTCTTCATGTTGGCTAGAAGAGGAGTACACCAGTCGAACATAGTAGTGAGACAGTCAACTGCCACGCTCATGGTTAGCTGTGATGCTTGATGCAGAGAGGACGATCCGTTCACTCGCGCTATGATGAATAAGATTATCCTCAGTGATAAACTCGCCACATGTGTGATAGAATTCTGGCTCCCAACCTTCTTGGGATGTCTCGAGTAATATATCTGTACGTAGTCCTCTATCATGAGACTGCTCTGTGTCCTACCCCAGGAATTTACTACCTCTCCCCTTCGGGAAAGGCCCGTGATGAAATAGATATCCTCCACTTCTACCCTGAGTGGCATCTAGTCAATCATAAAGGCTTCCTCCTCGACGTCCCAATAATTAATGAGCATCTCAAGCAGATGTATGTTTGCCTTCATATTCGGTGATTTGAAGAATTTAAGCAAACTGCATCCCCGTAGGGCATCCAAAGCTTGAGGATCATTCATGACTTCATTATCCACCACTGCGTGCTCTCTTTCACGCCAAGTGACCAGCATTTTGAGAAAAAAAATGATTTGCAACAGTTAGTTTTTGTTTAAAATCAATTCGCAGCGTATACGCAGGTCCCTGTGCACACAGTCGTGTAGAGGGCCTGCGTGTATGCGGGTTTCATATTACCAACCCGCGTATTCGCCGCGGGGAAATTGTGGGCAAAAAATTCAATGGTGAAACATTAACTAAAAATCTTTAAACAAGTCACAATCAATTGCAAGCTAAGTATAAGAGTTACCTAGAGGTTTTTGAAGAATTTGAACGGTCGAATTTGGTATACGGGAAGTTTGCTCCTTTTGCTCCAAATCTTTGCTCTCCAACTCAAATGGTAAAAATGGTGAGTCCAAAATCCATTTTATAAGTTTTGGAAATGCAAAATTTTTTCAAATTTTTATTTTGTTTGACCTCATGTGACTTTTAACTTGGGAGCTTGATATGTCGAGAATGGTGTGTTTTTCAGGACATTTTGGACGTTTTTTCGACAATTTTGAGACAGTTCCATGACTACTGACCCGTCATGGCAGGTATCATTTTCTCACTGGCATATAGGTTAGCGACACCATTTTTTCGTTGCATTATGCATACTAGCCTTCATTCGCCGATACATCTGCCATAGGGTCGACCCCATCGTGTTATGGTTCGTAAGCCATCTTCACTCGCCGATTTTTGAAATCATGACACAATGGTAGAGCCATCCTTTACATGGTCATTGTATTTAGCACCTCACTGACATTTGTTGTCCATGCTGCTCCGATTTGAGTACGCTCGGGAGTCCTCTGTAATCCCTCCATGACTTATTCGTTGAACACTCATTCCTCTTAGCTTCTTCGCTTTGTTCTGGCCTTATACCCTAGAGGCTCCTTTGTGTTGAGTTGTACTATTGCATTGCATGTTGACCACTTGCACCTTTTGGCCTAGAGTCGTCTTCACTTGGACTCGTGTTTAAACCAACTTTTGACCATGACAACTGCAAAATCAACCTTGCATACCTTTGACTTCTGCAACTTGACACACCTTGACCCATGGAAGGAACGCACCTTTGAGTGTCACTGACTAGTTTTCGCCTCCCTGCATTGAGCATAGGAATGTTCCATTCCCAAGAACTAGATCATCTATTTCACCGACACTCGTTCTTTCCACTATACCATAGCATTATTTTATTTCTTTTTCAAGCTTAACAAAAAAAGACAAAAAAATTAAATATTCCAAAAAGAGCGGGAACGGGACGGTATTTCCATTTATTGTTGGCAGCTAGAGTCAGTCATGTCACCCTTGAACAAAGCACTCAAAACCAAGTCTCCTCCATTTGGGCGGGATTTAGTTTGACTTAGGTAAGCCTAAACCTTGTTATTGAGTCATTTCTCCCCTGATTGGTTATATCTTCCAATCATATGGAGGGTTCGTTCGCACCTCCTGCATGACGAACTTATACAGAGTCATCGTATGTTGCCACATAGTCACATTGAGTCGTGCTTTTGTTCAAGGGAAGTTAGCTTGAGTCGGCCTCTCTGCGGTGTCTCTTGACTCATTTTTCAGTGGGCCATCCCTGGTTGTGAGTGTCATGTCTATTATCACATCAGCTATATCAGTCATTTACTCGTGCCAGTTTGAGAATGTCTCCATTGACTTCTTGCTAGTGGGTCTTGTCCTTATCGACGATGACATCTTGCTCTGAGGACAGGCCTAGAGCTGCACCCTGGCCCTATTTTTATTATTGATAGGTCACCTTGTGCTCAGCATCGATCAGTATCATGGGTCTTTGACTGAGTGGTTTCCCTTGTGTTCGACATCAGCTTACATTATAACACATTGGGATTCGTGCAGTACCTTGGTTTCCATTTGACCCTATTGGTGGATACCTTGCCTCTGTGTCAACTTTCATTATTGGTTGGTTCAGAGGGTTTTTGTCGTGTGCTAGCCACATCTTGTGTACACCGGAAACATACTTCGGTTGGGTTACTACATCTCTTTCGTCTGATTCCTTCCACATTACTGGCCTACAGGTTATACTCGTGCTAGATTGATGAAGGATGCCTTAATGCCTTCCTTCTAGCGGATCTTTCCCTATAGACTTCGACTCATTACTCTGGGGAAAAGATCTAGAGTCCATTTGGGAGTACCTTGGGGTTTGTAGTCATTAGTGGCAGATCCTTTGTTATCGACAGTGGGAAACCATCATTGTCTCCTGATCGATAGATTCTTACAGGTGTTCGACTCTAGCTCATCTATTCACACTTATTGGATTGTACTGGGTACCTTGACGCTCATTATCATTATTGGTGAGTAGTCTCGCGTTTGTTAACGGTATAAATCAATGACCAGTAATCAAACGATTTCTCACATGGTCGAATCCAGATCATTTATTCCCATGGTGTAGAAATGTAGCACGACGGTCGGTGAAGACCTCAGGTTGTATCAACATTCATTGGTTCACTTGACAGTTGCTCCTGTTGCTGCTAGTTGATACCACTCCACCTTGTATGTTGCAGTCAGTCACGACGACATTCTATATGCTAGTACCTGAGTTTGCAGTGTAGTACCATCCTTTTCCATCATGTTCAGTTGGTACCTTTTTGGATCAGTCTTTGATATCAATGATCTGTTGCATTTTTCAGCATCATTGGCAGTCTTATATGTGATATTCAGACATGTACTTGTTCGATCATGATCAGATGATCCATTATGTATTCTCCAGTCATTTATACTTGTATACTTAGTGGATCCACTTGTACTTGATATGCGGACATGCTTTTATTTCTCTGAGCATGGGCATGCCCGCCTCAGACAGTGTTTCTTTCTGATCTTCTTTTGTGGCTTGGCAGGCTGAATTCTGGTGAAGTACTCCTCAGTTTTTGGCAGATTTCCTTTCCATGTACTTGCTTAATATATTTCGGCCATCATGTACCCCTTCTGACCTCATATATTAGGGGGCATCTGTTATAGCTCCAAATCTCACTATTATGGTTTGTGATGCTGCACTCATGCCTAGGCAACCCCTCCTTCCAGACCTGGTCCAAAATTTAAAAAACAGTGTTTTATCCCTTATAAGCGACATTTCCCTGAGTTAAACGTGTGTATACGTGGGTAGGAATGTACCCAACCCATGTATATGTATTAAAACACTTAAAAAAATATAAAACTCCTTAATTTCGGGCGGAGATCGTGGGTTCTACTTGTTGATTACCGGTTAGTGCTCGTGGCCCAACTGTTCCCAACCAACTCCTAACTAAAAAACTACTTTGGGAGAGGTATAAAAAGACCTCAAGGGAAAGGCCTAAAAGATGAGAGAAGAGGGAGAAAGGTTATTATATTGAGATTTTTCCCTTGACCAGGTTTGAAGACCCTTGTGCCTTCTACACTTCCCCCATTTGTACAGGAAGCCCTTGTTTCCTTGTGGTTGATATTTATCCACTACTTATGACATCATGGAGTAAGTCATGGAAGGAGTTTTCTAAAGGCTTGAGGCTGGACAGATCCGTAAGGAAGCTTTGCTTGGAGCTTGCGAAAGGTTACTCAGGTGAAATTATTCCTTTTATGCATTTTATTTGTCTATAATAAAGAAACACGTCTTGGTTCCTGATATAAATCCTCTTTATGTTTATGATATTCATGTTGTAATTCATATGTGAATGGTTGTTTAAAGTTCATAACTAACTACCTTCCTTTATAAACAATGAAGGTGATTTCTTTTATAATCTTTTGTCGCATATACTGTTGTGTTCTTTGGAATTGGTTGTTTTGCAGGGCAAGGAGCGGAAAGGGACTTGAAAGAAGGGTTTGGACCCTAAAGGACCTTGTCAAAACGTAGGACCTATAGGTACGCCCTCTTACTTAATTTTTCTTATAATAGCATAATGGCTTGTTGTGAAATTGTGTTTCTCTTTATAGACAACTTTCAGTCTGCTAGGGTTTCAACCCAAAAGCCCTAGGGGAGCATTTCCCTCAATAGTTTGCATCATCCAAAGTAGTTGTGTGCAGCAAGATGCAACAGCCACATATTCCGCTTCAATTGTAGATAAGGCAATCAAACCTTGTTTCTTGTTGAACAAAGACACTAACTGTGATCCCATATAGAATACACTTCCACTAGTATTTTTTTGATCATCAACATTTCCTGCCCAATCTGCATCTGTATATGGATGAAGAGTAAGATCTGTATCTTTAAGATACCATAGACCAAAGCCTTGAGTTCCTTGAAGATATTTGAATATTCTTTTTACTCCCTCAAGATGTGATTCCTTTGGATTTGCTTGGAACCTTCCAACAATTCCTACTGCATGCATGATATCAGGTCTAGTACATGTTAGATAAAAAAGACTTCCAATCATAGATCTGTATGTTGTTTGGTTCACTGCAGGTAATTCATCGTTAGAACTGAGACTGCATCCTGTAACCATTAGAGTACAAACTGGTTTAGAAACTTCCATTTCGTACCTTCAGAATCTGCTTGAGATATTTAATTTGTGAAAGAAAAATACCATCTTTTGTTTGCTGTACTTGTAGACCAAGAAAATAAGTAAGTTCGCCAAGTAAGGACATTTCAAATTCTTGCTACATAATTGAGGCAAAGTTCTGTCTCATAGATTCTTCATTGCTACCAAAGATGATA
This sequence comes from Pinus taeda, assembly GCA_000404065.3. Classification (NCBI taxonomy): domain Eukaryota; kingdom Viridiplantae; phylum Streptophyta; class Pinopsida; order Pinales; family Pinaceae; genus Pinus; species Pinus taeda. Next base: position 60,315 of record APFE031153536.1, on the reverse strand, counting down.
TCATCAACATAAACAATAATAATTAGCAGTTTATCATTTCCAATGTTTGTATATAAGTTGTTGTTTGCAGAACCTTTTGTGAACCCTTGTTGTTGTAGATATTTGTCAAGGCGATAATACCATGCCCTTGGAGCTTGTTTCAGTGCATAAAGAGCCTTTTTGAGCTTGCATACAAGTTTTTCATCATTTCCTAGAATGAATCTTTCTAGTTGCTCAATATAAACTTCTTCTAAATATCCATTAAGAAAAGCTGACTTTACATCCATTTGATATACTTTGAATTTTCGAAAAATAGAAAGAGCAATAAACATTCTTATGGTTTCAAGTCTGGAAACAGGTGCAAAAGTTTCTTCAAATTCTATACCTTGTTGTTGAGCATACCATTTATAAACAAGTCTTGCTTTGTTTCTAATAACCTCTCCATGTTCATTTAACTTATTCTTAAATATCCGTTTTTTTCCTATAATATTCTTATCATGAGGTCCAGGAACTAATTCCCAAGTGTCATTCTTTTCAATTTGGTGAAGTTCTTCATCCATGGCTTTAACCCAACATTCGTCTTTACTAGCTTCATTTACATTATATGGTTCTATGGAGGATAGTAATGCTAGATAATTGGAGGTACCTGTAAGAGTTCTTCTCATATCTACTCCAGGCACTTTTTCTCCTAGAATTTGAGCTTTTGGATGATTCTTTTGAACATACCTGGATGGAGTCTTTTCCATATTTGTTGTATCTTCTTCTAGTGCTTCATTGGTTTCTTCCTCTATATCATTTTGATTTGATGCGACAAAGCATTCACTGTCTTCGTCATTGTCATATTCCTCTGTTGATTTCATTTGTTCCAGATTTTTGCATGCTTCATCAATTACTACATCAATGCATTCAACAATTTTCTGAAGTCTTTTATTATAACATTTTTATCCTTTAATTTTGGATGAATAACGAAGAAGAATTCCTTCGTTTGCTCTGGGTTCAAACTTACCATGTTTTTTATCAGTCCTTTTGATTAAACATTTACTTCCAAAAACTCTAAATTGTTTTACAGTAGGAGGCTCACCGTACTAGAGTTCATATGGAGTTTGAGCAATATTTACCCGAACATTATCTTTGTTGAGAATAGTCACGACAACAAATTCAGCTTCACCCCAAAAGGTTACAGGAGTTCTAGATTCATCAAGCATAGTTTGAGCAATTTGTTGATCTGTTCTGTTCATTCTTTCCCCTACGCCATTTTGTTGAGGAGTTTTGGCGACTGAGTACTGCATTTTTATTCCATGTTGTTCACAAAAATCAAAGAATTCATCCGATATGAACTCTCCCCCTCGATCAGATGTGAGACATTTGATTTTTCGATGTGATTCATTTTCAACTAAATATTTGAAGAATTTAAACTTTTCAAATGCTTCATCTTTATGCTTTAGTAGACTTATCCAACACATTCTAGAAAAATCATCAATGAATAAAATAAAGTATTCTTCTCCATGATGTGAATTTTTCTTTGTTGGTCCACATAAATCAGTATGGATGAGTTCAAGAGGCTTACTTACTTATCCTTCTTTTTCAGTGGAATGAACTATGGTTTTCATACCGACTTGACATGGTTTGCATATGGTATTTTCTGGAATCCTGATATCTGGAAGATTATGGACTACCTTGAGCCTGCATGCTTTTCTTATTTGAGAAAAGCTTAGATGCCCCAATATTCTGTGCCATAACCAATTTTCATATGTTTTGCTTAAATAACATTGTTTTTGTCCTCCTTTGAGTATGTATAAATTGTTTGGAGTTCTTGTACCTTTGATAACTATCTGTTGTGTATTAAGCTCACGAGCCACATATCCGTTTGGTCGAAACAAAACTTCATTTCTTTGATCACAAATTTGATTGACACTTAACAAGTTATGGTTTAAACCATCTACATACATGACATTTCCAGCTTTAACCTTTTCTTTTAAATAAACATAATCTTTACCTTTAATGACAACTGGTGTGTCATTTCCAAAGGAGACATTCTTTTCCTTTTGTAAAAAATTATATGAACGAAGTCTCTCTTTATCACCTCTCACGAGTTTGGAGAATTCACTGTCGATGTACCAGTAATTTTCTTGTCCTTCTGCAAAAAAAGCTATGCCACATCTCTCTGGTTGAAATTCCCTTTCAACATATCTTGTAATTTGATGATGTTTGCCCCTTTTGAAGTGTTGGCCGAAATTTTCTCCTACATTCAGATTCTTCATAATCAAAGTTATTACAAAACTAACATTCAATTTCATCTTCAAGAGGAGAAAAGTTATTACAGGAACTTTTCTGTATTCCTATTATGATCGTTTGATTTCATGTTTCTCTAGTCATGATGGTTTTGTAAGCAACACATTGAGCAATCTTATGCCCAAATATATGGCATGAAAAGCATTGTCCATTAAAGAAGTTTCTGCGATCATAGAATCTTTTGGCATTATTGGTTGATTCTTCTATTGATGTTTATCCTTGGAGTAAATTGAGCATGATTTATCTTTTAGGCTTTTGCTGACATTGACATACTGTTTACTGGTCTTTCTTGCATCAAGATAGCTTCTAGTGGAGGTTGACGACTTTTGTGATTTGGGATGATTCTTCAGTATATCCAAGACCTGTCTTTATAAGAGGAGAACGTTGAAATTTGATGATTTCATTTGAATTTTCCGACCCTTTAGCGAATCTAAGATTAAGCGATTTTGTCTTGTCAAGTTATTTTCTTATACCCACAACTTCACATTCTAGTTTTTTATTATGTTTTTCTCTTTTAGTGAGTTGATGTGTCATCATGTCAATGATCATGTTATTTTATTCTAAACAGATTATGAGTTTTGTGATTTCTTCAAGAAAGTCTTCCTCTTTTAAGGCATCCAAAAAATCATCATTGTCATCAGTCATGAGTATTTTATAGTCTTGTTCAGTTTCATCTTCATCATTATTAGATAGACCATCACTATCTTCATGGGTATAGTAACTTCTTTATTAACAACCTGTTTTCTATTTCATTTTGCATATTCCTTTCCCTTTTCATATTTAACTTTTATGAGGACATTTGGCAGCATAATGGCCGACTCTACCATAAGCAAAGAATTTGAATGGTAGTTTACCTCTGAATTTTCCGGAACCCCGTTGAAGTTTCTTGACAAAGTTTTCCTCATCTTCTTCTTTTGAAATATATCCTGATTCATTGTGCGCTTCCTTTTCTTTTCTTTTTGTTGAAGCTTTGAAATAAGCTTCTCTCATATCTGATGGACCTCCTTTCCTCATTTCAAAGGCAATTAGAATTCCATGATGTTGAACCATAATAATGGATTGAAGATCTTGGTTTTCTTCTATGACAAATACTTTTGAATCAGATTTAGAAGACAAAGATATCAAAATTTTCTCTACTAAAGTAGCCTCCTTTATTTCTTCACCCATATTCTTCATACAATTAACGATCTCGTCTACATGTAAAAAGGAACTGGCAATATTTTCATCACTATGCATCTTAAGAGTTTCATACTGAACTCTGAGAGATTGAAGCTTAGCACGTTTTTCCTGGGAGTCTCCTTCGTAGCTCTGAATGATTTTGTCCCATATCTCTTTGGATGTCATGAATTACATGACTTTGACGAATTCTGATTCTGACAGACTTCCCAATAAATTAGTGACTGCTTTCGCATTGGTTTCGTATAACTTCTTATCTGTTGTATCTGTAGGTGTTGCTGCTAGAAATTGATGTCCTCCTTCCACAATTTCCCAAACATCAGCTCCAAGCGATTGAAGATAAGCTCTGGTTCTTATTTTCAAATGTACCCCAAGTTGTTCCCATTGAATATTGGTGGTCTGATAGATCCCATGCGTTTGTGATTGTTCATCTTGAAAGATCTCCCTTCAAGCGATCAAGCTTCTTTTGAAGGACCTTCTTTGATATCAATTGTTGGAAATAATACTGAGAGGGGGGTGAATAAGTATTTGCAATTCAATAATTTTTCAATTGCCAAACGGATTTATATACGTTACTTCATTGAAGTGAACTTGCATGTGTACGCAACTATGATTAAGGAAACCAGTGTATACCCAGAGAACTTATGATTTAGTCAATTTATCATGTTGATATTTAGTCATTGAATCAGTATCTTATGATATAGTAACTATGTGAAATAATAACAAAGTAAAACATCACACATAAACATCACACATGAACACCACGATTTAAAGTGGAAACCCAATGTAGGAGAAAAACCACCCATTGTTGTCATCTCTGTCTTCTTTCAATATAAAGAAAATTTATTTACAATCTTGTACTAGTGTAGAATCATACTAGCATGCATGCACCTACTTGTAGAAGGCTACAACCTTCTCTTGTTTTCCAGCTTCTACTGGAAGGGAGCTACAACCCCCTAGCTCTTGCACTAGCTGATGTGTTTACTAGTTCGTAGGCACTGACCTATAGAAGGTTACAACCTTCTCTCTTCCTCGAGGGACCATGTTTCATTAATTTTCAGACTTGATTCTCCAGGTACACAACAATACAATATGAAGGCCTCACTTCATTAAATTTTCGTACTGCACCCATTAGAAACTTTGAAACTCAAACTGCATCAACCAACAATAAGTTAATCTGAACAATCAGATCAATATCACCAGAACACTGTGCTGAACTCAGAAACTTGCATCATCATTCAGAACCAGGTGAAACCTCAAAAATCATACATGAGAATGCATACGCTACATTATTGAACCTAACCTGCGTGTATACGCTACTTCCTTTAACAAAACCTGCGTATACCTTTAGAACTACTGAATCATAGCAACTTCTAAATCAGATATGTACCAACTAATAATATTTTGAACACATATAGTCAATTTGTAGAGATCTAGACAGTCAAAATCAAAGATAACCCTTCTCACTTAATCAATGAATCAATCAGACACAAACTCCTTATGCATTTAGTTTTATATTCATATCTAAGAAGACTTCATTGATAGACAACAGTAAAACAACAACAATCATCAGATAGATCAGTCATTTCTGAACAACAGTATTTTCCTCTGCATACACTAGTTGGAAGAGTCGAACCTACGTGTACATGCGCCTTTACCAAGGTGAACCAATGTATAGATTTGCAAACATTAACTGACAGCTTCGTTGCTATTCTATACTTTACACATGCCCATATCATGAGATATAAAGAATAAAATAGGTGTAAGCAATCATATCTATTCCAACCAATATCAGATCATTCAATTATAAGCCATTTCAAATCTCATGATCCTGATTCAACATTGAATTCAAGGTGCAAAAAATATTTCATATTATATCATAATCATAGCTCCTTGTAACATCAAATATACTTCAGATAGAATTATTCCTCAGAGACCTTTTCACTTGTACTTCTGGCCCTTTGATCTTCTCCTCCTTATATAGTTTTGGCTTTCCTCAATATCTCAGACCAAAACAACACTTAGAGCCTGTGGTATTCTTGGACGGGATCAAATAACCATTACTCTGCTCAATATTGTGAGCGAATACCATGGTATAGACCCTTGGTATTCTTTACTATTGAATTTTCTTGGTTTTCCAACCCATACACGTTTTTCCTCTTGTGAAAGTGCATTCATATGTATACACTCTTTTTGTTCCGTTGTTATGAAACCAGCTCGCAAAAAGATAGAAAAGATAGATCAACGCCTTAGAATTCAGCCTCTTAAACGGGGCAACCTCCTTTACATTACACAAACGAATGATTCTTTGATGATTCAATTGACAAAACCTCCTTCCTATATATAGGAGTCTAAGGAGTCACAATATAACCTAGCCGACCTAACAATAATAATTTAAAGGCAAAAAAATTAACAATAGATGGATTCTATGGGGCACAATAATAACAACATGGGGACAATAGGGGCACAACAATATTATTAAGGGATACAAATACAATAGTAATGGGGTAATCACTAGTATTATAGGGACCTAACATGCCCCTCTCCTTCAAAAAAGTGTTGTCCTCAATGTTTGAGTAGTTCTAGATGCTTCTATATAAAATTCTCATCCTCCCATGTGGAATATTCAGCGGATAAGTTCTTCCACTTGATGAGATGCTTCGAAATTGATTGATTTCGTAGCTATCGAGTTCTTGTTTCTGTGACTGCTTCTGGTTCCAATATAATTTTTCCTTCTTCTTCAAGCTCTGGAAATATTTTTTGAACTGGGAGCTTGTTGCCTATAACCTTCTTTAAACATGAAACATGGAAAACTGGGTGCACTCGAGAAGCTATAGGGAGCTCCAATTTGTATGCCATAGTACCAATCTTTTGCAACACCTTGTACGGACCATAATACTTTGGTGATAATTTATTATCCTTCTTAGCTTGCTTGAGGGACATTTGCTTATATGGTTGTAGCCGTAGAAATACCCAATCACCTACAATAAAACTTCTTTCGCTGCGATGTTGATCTACCTGTTGTTTCATTCTATTCTGTGCCAACACGAGGTTATCCTTTAAGAGTTGGAGGACTTGTTGTTGATGTTCGATGTGATGTTCCACTGCTTGAACCTTAGAATTTTCTCTTAAATATGATGTGATGGATGGTGGCTGATACCCATAAAGTGCCATAAATCGGGTCATTTTTGTTGATGTATGGAAGGAAGTGTTATACCACCATTCAGCCAGAGGCAACCATTTGACCCATTGTGTCTGTTTATCAGATACAAAGCAATGAAGATATCCTTCCAAACATTTGTTTACTAACTCAGTTTGCCCATCAGATTGAGGATGA
>APFE031153536.1:0-37955 GCA_000404065.3 Pinus taeda | reverse complement strand
TTGTACAGGAAACCCTTGTTTCCTTGTGTGTTGATGTTCATCCACTATTTATGACATCATGGAGTGAGTCATGGAAGGAGATATGCTAAAGGCTTGAGGCTGGATGGATCCGGAAGGAAGCTTCGCTTAGAGCCTGCGAAAGGTTACTCAGGTGAAATTATTCCTTTTATGCATTTCATTTGTCTATAATAAAGAAACACATCTTGGTTCCTGATATAAATCCTCTTTATGTTTATGATATTCATGTTGAAATTCATATGTGAATGGTTGTTTAAAGTTCATGACTAACTACCTTCCTTTATAACATGAAGATGATTTCTTTAGAAGTCTTTATCCATATACTGTTGTGTTCTTTGGAATTGGTTGTTTTGCAGGACAAAGGATCGAAAGGGACTTGAAGAAGGGTTTGGACCCTAAAGGACCTTCTCAAACGTAGGACCTAAGGTACGCCCCTCTTACGATAGAATTTGCTTATAATAGCATAATGGTTGTGTGAATGTGTGTTTCTCTTTATAGACAACTTTCAGTCTGCTAGTGTTTCAACCCAAAAGTCGTAGGGGAGCATTTCCCTCAACAGCCTTTAGTACTGGTGTTGCTCCTAGTACCAAATCAATAGATAATTCCACTTCCCTATGAGGAGGAAACTCTAGAATCTCTGCTAGAAACACATCCTGAAATTGTTGTAATACAAGGTACCTCTTGAATATTTCTGCATCCTCAACATCCTCACTTATTTCACTAGAAATACGGATGGAAAACATTACATACCATTTCCTACAAGTTTGCTTATCTTTCATAGTTGTGACCATCGTAACTGATGTAGGCTGCTTCTTTCCCTGCAAGATTATTTGTTCTCCATTATCATCCAAGCACTCAATGGCATTTTCATAACAATCTACTTTGGTTATGTGAAGATACAACCAATCCATACCCAAAAGAATACTATATGATCCCAATGGAAATACATTCAGATGTGTTGTTGTAGGCATACCATTCAACTCAAATGCATAAGCTCTTATCCAATGATGAACTCTCTTCTTAGCACATGTAGCCAACTCCACCAACCAAGACTCTACATGCACTTCTTTTCTCAAGCTACACTTATCCACCGGGTCAAGATTAACATAACTATGCTTAGATCCAGGATCAATCAAAATATAAACAACTCAACCACAAAGCTTATCTTCCATCTCAATAATGGATGTTTGATGATCCACTTGCTTGTTTTCCACATCTATATAAATCCAAGGAATGTTATGACCAACATCCCTAATTGTATGTGCCTCCTTAGCACTATAGATCTAAGGTTTGCTACCCTGGTACAATGGAAAATCCTTCTGGCAATGATCTTTGACACATATCCATCATTGCAATGGTCCCCTACCATCACCTTTGTTCTGCTGCTCTCTAGATTGTGACCCATGTCCCTTCTCAATTGCATTAAACTTCTTGTATGGAACAACATTTTTTTCTCACCTACACCCTCAGCTCTTTCCCGCTTCAATGGTCACTTCCCTTTAACTATACCATTCCATTTCAAATAACTCTTAGGCTCAACTTTACACTTTGACTGCCCATAACAATGCTTCAACTTCAAGATGGCCTCTTCCGATTATATGGGCTCATTAAACTCAATCCAGTCTCTATATGTTGCTGGCAACCCACTAATGAATCTTTGAATCTTAGCCTTCTCATCCTTGAGGTAAGGAACATACCTCAACAACTCCAGGAACCTACTAGTATACTCATCATTTGTCATAGAACCCATATGCAGCTCATAAAACTCGTTATATTTGTCATCATAGTACCTCTTCGACAAGTACTTATTCTTAAAGATTCACTCAAACTCATCCCAAATCAACTCTTCTTCCCAAATTCCCTTAACATTCTTCACATATTCCCACCAAATATCTACCTTTCCTTTGAGACTAAAGGTGTTTATCTTTTCTTTCATGTCCATTGAGTAGCTATGCAATCTGAAGAACATCTTCATCCCAAGCAACCATACCTTTGCATCGTCGGTCTTCTTCATCTCTCCATCGAAGGTAGGGGGCTTGAATTTCTTGAATTCCTTTGGCAAGTACTCACTCCTCCTATAAGGATGATGACGGTGATGATCATGATAATGTCTCTTGGATGAGGAACTAGAATTATGACCATACATACATGTCCTTCTGTCAAGTGTATCTAGTGATATGCCACCTCTGACTATATCCCCTTTATCTGAACCTGTATTTGGATAGAGACCTGTTACCATAGGCTCTGTTAATTTTCTCTTCCTGCTCTTGGCTTCTCCTTATCTGTCCCCATTTCTGCAAAACTGACAAGCTCTAAAGAATTGTTCCATTGACTTCTACCTACTTTTAGTGAGCCCTTGCAAATATTTCCTAAGCCTCAACAAACCTATCAGTATCTTCTTTACAACTTCTAATATGTGCCCTCAAACTCCTTAATGTATCTTCTATACCAGGAGAATACTCATCTCCTTTATACCCAAGTGATCTATAGGGAGAGTCATGGGAGATATAGTCTACCATTTTGCTTTTCATCTTTGATTCTCTTCCTCCTGCAAGTAGGCCATGTTAGATAAGCCAAACAGATACCAAATTCAAAACCATAACTCATTGATGTCTAGGGGAGGCTTATCTCATCTGCAAAATCTATCCAAATTAGCATGTACATGTATAATCATAATAACATCATGGATGACCATACCGACTGTATACCATGACCCATGCATGAAAACCATAACCTTAACAATGCATACATAACTTTGCATCTAGCCCATCCGGTCCAAGTGTTTGAACCATGCTCTCATACCACCTTGTAAATCTGCCTCCCTCATTTACCCACTTTCACTAGCTGTCAAGGGTAAACATGAGCTGGGGGTCACTATGATAAGACTCAACCTCCTATATGGCCTTAAAGAAATGGAATCGACAACTTAAGACCTTACTGACTTCCCTCGTGTGTTACAGTACCTCCACGAGCTACCCAACCTCTCTAGGTGTCCAACCCCTGTTGGGTAGCGGAGGTCTCGCGTAACAGTTTTGGGTCTGATAGCCTAGAAGTTAGGGTAAAAGTATTGTAAACCTCTGAAATAAGTGAAGTGCGAAATGTAAAAAGTCGAGTCAAAGGGTTGTCTGCCCAAGAAATAATATAGAATAATAGGAAGTAAGTCAGTCTGCGGACCATAGGAAGGTATAAATAGAGTGCGACTCTATGAGGGAAAGGCAGTTCTTATTGGGATGATCTTGGATCTGAATTGTAATGGGCTTTTGAGGAGAAAGGTTTGAAAGCGTCTGTAAGACCGAGTCGAGGGTATTGGGTAGGGGATAGAGGCTCTATAGCTGTGTACACAAAGGCCTGGAAGAGTCCGCAGCTGTGTGTGCAGACCCCTGCAGCTGAGTGCGCAGGGCAGATCTAGATGTATTAATGATAAAGTGGAAATAAAGATAAGTTGCTTCTGTAATTCTATGTTAAATCTGAATTATTGCAGATCTGACTTTTTGTATGGTTAATATAACTGTTTAATCTATGCGCATATGCTTATGTTATGAATGTATGGGAAGCTGAGTTTATTCTACGTGCACGAACTCGTTAAATCTAATAAATGTTTTCTTAAATACCCTGCTAAGTAGATCTAATTTATAATACCTCACCAAGTAATTAATATTACGAAGTAACCCAGATCCGGATCTAGGCAGAAGAAAAGCAGTGCGAGGCTACAAAATGGCGCGCGAACCCTCCAGACCACATCTAGACATCCCTAGGGTGTGGAAGCTTGGTTCCAACACCCTCCCCTGCTACCTCAGGTGAGACCTCAATCCGCACTCCGCGAGCTGTTGCCGAAAGGGCCAGTAGCTGCGGGATTTGTTTGGCTAAGTAATTCTTCTGAACCTGGGTCAGGCCCATATAAGCCAACAAATGGTTCTGTTACCGAGACCGGGATCTGCCTAAGGGGTGTCTGATGTGGAACGTGGGGACTCTGTAGAAAAAGAATTGAAGGATCGAAGGGACCAAGAGGAGTAGTAGTTCAGAGTATAGTGGCAGAGTTGCCAATGATGAGCATGATCCAGCTACCGATATTCAAAGGAGAAGGAAGCGAAGACCTAGAACAATTTTGGTTTGTGCTAACCTCAGTATGGAACGCACATAGAATTGCAAATGATAATATCAGAAAGGCTACCTTAGTTAGCACGCTGCAAGACTGGGCGCTGACATGGTACATAAAGTACTTAAGCGATCACCCAACTGTGGGGACAATAGAAATCCAAACCGAACTAAAGAAAGAGTTTAGCTAGCTAAAGTCAGAAACATAGTCGATCATAGGGTTCAAAGAGATCGCGCTGATGCCTAGTGAAACCCCGTGGGATTTGGACCAAAGACTGAAAAGTACTATTCGTGAGGCTAACATGACATTGATGGATGTGCAACACTGTGCTTGGTTTATGGCATCCTTAACACCACATCTGAGGATGACTTTGTCACAACAGAAGATCTCAACCCAGGCTGAAGCATTAGAGACAATGATGAGATTGCATGAAACTCCATTACAAGACGCGGGGTTGGGAGTTCAGCAAATCCAAGTGCAGATCCAAAATTTGTGTTTGGAAATGAAGAATGTAAAATAAGAACAGGCACCACGACCAGAAGTCCGGGAGGAAGTATGGTGTATAAAGTGTAAGAGCTAGGGGCACGATAAAGATCACTGCTCGGTCTTAGTGAATTATGTGGCAACGGGGGGACCAACACCATTGCGACCAAAGGCACAGGCAGGGTCAAGCACAACAACCCCGCTCTGGTGCACAATTTGTCAGGTGGGAGGAAAGCACAACAATGATAATTGTCATCTACTGCCAAAATACAACCAGACCCCCCAGCAACTATTTTGCAACTTTTGCAGGTCAGTGGGCAATGAGGAAAGAGACTACCATAGCTACCAATTATTAATGGACCAGTCACCTGCTTACAGAATGCAAACTGAGGCATGAGGTCAGGATCTAGCCACGACGATCGCGCACGATGGGTTCCAAGGCTGTGGATGAGGACAGGGCGGAATGGGGCTAGCAAGGGATCGTGGGAAGCTAATCTGTTATAACTGCAGAGGTCCAGGACATTACGCGTGGGATTGTACCAACCCAACTATAATTTCATGCAGTTATTGTGAGAAATTCGATCATGAGTTAATAGATTCCCCTACGCTGATAGCACAGATTCATGAAACAAGGGCAGGGAAACCAACAATGACCTTGAACGTGCAGATGATGAGGTACAAACCCCGCGAGGAAGATCCCAAAGTAAACATGGTATTGAGAAGTGGCATGGCCACAGGAGCGGATAGAAGAAACTTAAGTAAGGAAGACGCTGGGGTTGGTAAGGAGACATATATGGAAGCTAGGGAGAGCTTTGCGGAGGTCTCTACCCCAAGTAGTAGGGATCAGCCTGAGTCAGACAGGGATCCCTCGATGATAACTACCTTTTTAGAGACATGTATAAAATTTCTTTGCAACAACAGGGAAGTTAAAGGCTTACAGGAATTCATAAATAGATGTGCATGATGGAGTGAACCTCGTGTAGTTCGAATGTTGGGAAGACATGTGTCACAGACCGAGAGGGAAATGTGACTGATAGCGTAGATCGACGATTATCAGATGGATCAGGTCATTCTGGATCTGGGCTTGGATGCCAATGTACTACCTAAACAGACTTGGGAGCACATGGGTAAGCCTACATTACAATGATCCCCTATCTAATTGCGGATGGAAAATCAGTAGAAGGTCCTGCCCATGGGAAGGCTACAAGGAATTACGGTAGATATTGACAGTGCAAGTACTCGGACGGACTTTAAAGTGATTGAAATCATGGATGAAAGTACACCTTATCCTGCATTGTTAGGAATAGACTGGGCCACTGACATGAATGGGGTTATTAATTTAAATAAGCGGACAATGATATTTGAAACAAAGTCGCTCCGCGTAGTCATTTCGCTAGATCCGGCTGAAGGACCATGCTATATTGAACCTGTGCGCAACAAAGAGAGTAATGACGAATCAGACGGTATCTATAGAATGGCTACACAAAGGCAAGAATGGGTCAAGCAAACGGAGGATAGAAGAACATCACGAGGATATGTCAAGTCCTACACCACCAATTCAGATGAAGAAGATGAGCGGTGGTGTAATAGGTTGAACGGAGTAACCACGCTACACTGCAATATGGTAACTAAATCTCTGTACTTCATAAGGGCCCAAGATCGCGAATTACCGACGTATGATGGGCTGACAATGACAGATGAATTCCTAACCCAATTTGAAATCGCAGTACTAGAGCACCAAGGGTTTGATGCGTTAAGATGGTCTTTGTGCGTGACGCTTGCACAATGGTGGGGCACACATGAAGGGACTTTCGAAGATTGGCGAGACTATAGGTGCATGATGAAGATTAGATTTTGGAAGCCGGAACTATGCATAACAGAGAAATACAATGGATGTGATGACCCACGTATGCACCTTACCAGATGGATCAAAGCCTACGGAGAGGAACCTCCACCAGAATGGGTGCACTTATTTTATCACACCTTGGACGTCATTCCTAGAAACTGGTACACTGAAGCGTAGCTCCGGCACGAAACAGGCGAGTGGGATATCTTGTGCAAAGGGTTTTTGTTGACATTCCTATTTGAAGATCAATTGATGGATCCTGTGGATGACGCATTACAGCTGGTAAAGGCCGCAATTTTTAAGACGCCACTGGACCAGAAGAAACTGTGCAGCCTGACTGGTCATGACAGCTGAGCCAAGCTCTCGAATGCTATAATGTCCAGGTAGAAGATGATGAGGATGATCCGCGAAACATCAATATTCCATAATCAGAGGGGAGCCATGAGGTGCACGGACCCGAAATCGAGGATCCAGATATCACAGCGCCGTTGAAAATGAGACTAGTCAATATCAGAACAAAAGAGGAGCCGAAGTATGCAACGCTTGGGGACTATTGGGATGACACCACAGTGGAGAAGGTCGTCGAATTGCTTCGGGAATATCAAGATTTATTCCCAAAAAAAATCACGGAGCTAAAAGGAATCCTAGGAGACCTGGTAATGAAGAAGATAACGTTGAAGCCAGATGCAAAACCAGTTAAGCAGGGACCCTACCAATTGAATCCAAAATATAAAGCAAAGGTCTGCGAAGAACTGGACAAGATGCTAGCAGCAGGAATCATTGAACCAGTCGAGGAGTCCGACGGGGTAAGTCAGATGGTTGTGTAGGAGAAGAAACAGAAGGGTGAGATTCGCATCTACGTGGATCTCAGGAAGCTGAATGATGCCTGTGTTAATGATCTATTTCCAACACCGTTTATAGATGAGGTACTGGAAAATGTGGGAGGGAAGGAAGCCTACTCCTTCATGGATGGGTTCTCAAGATACCACCAGATCAAGATCACACCAAAGGACAGGATTAAAACAACGTTTTCCACCAAATGGGGTTGCTTTTAGTACATGGTGATGCCCTTTGGACTGAAGAATGCGTCGGTGATATTTTCACTAATAGTGGTAGCGACATTCGAGGAATTTATACGCAAGTTCTTTGAGGTCTATCTTGATGATTAGACCTTTTTCGGATTGGTTAAGAAACACATAGCAAGCTTACGGTTAATGTTGGATACTTGCCGCTGACACCAGATTGCGCTAAACCTAAATAAGTGTACTTTCCTTGTCCCATTCGAGAAACTATTGGGCCATATGGTTTGTAAGCAAGGCTTGATGGAGGATCTGGCAAAGATCGCTGTCATAATCAATCTGCAAGCACCGCGAAGAGTTAAAAAACTACGCGCCACACTGGGACACATAGGCTACTATCGAAAGTTCATCAAAAGCTACACCCAGATCACAGATCCAATGGAACAGTTGTTGAAGAAGGATGCTACTTATTGCTGGAATGAGGAATGCAACAAAAGTCTGGAGACGCTTAAGGAAAAGATGGCACCCCTATATTGGTCTTTCCGAAATGGGACTTCGAATTTAATGTGCATGTCGACGCGTTATGTATCACGTTGGGGTTTGTACTTACTCAACCAGGAGCAAAGGGAATTGATCATCTGATCACGTTCGCAAGTCATCGGTTGTCAAAAGCTGAGAAGAATTACTCCACTACCGAGTGAGAGGGATTAGCGATGGTATACACACTTCAAAAATATCGCCACTACATGCTCGACGACCACTTTAAGATGTATACCGATCACTTTGCACTAAAATACCTAGTGAATAAGCCTGTGTTGGGGGGGGGCGCATTTGTAGGTGGTTTCTATTATTCCAGGAAAATGACTTCGAGGTCGTCGTAAAGCCGAGACGTCTAAACGCAGGCCTAGATCACTTGTCCTGAATTGAGATTGGCAAAGAGCCCACAAATTTAGAAGACGGACTCCCGGATGCACAACTATATGCGGTGCACGTCGCAGATGGCCACTTTGAGGATATAATCCATTTCTTAACTACAGGAACCACACCACAGGGATATTCTTTTCAGCAGAAGAAGGAATTGGTGATACACGTAGCAAACTTTAGCGTGATTGCAGGACACCTTTACAAAATGGGCAACGACGAAATATTACATAGGTATGTCCCGAAGTTCGAGCGAGGACAAATCCTAGCCGAAGCACATGGGGGGGTTGCTGGCGGACAGTATATGGGTCGCACCATAGCCCAGAAGATTCTTCGTGCAGGACTATGGTGGCCCACTCTGCATCAACATTCGAAAGCATACTGCCGAGCCTGTAACGTATGTCAATGGACAGGGAAACCATCGCGGAGAGATGAAATGCTGCTCTAGCCACAGATGACGCTATAGCCATTCGAGAAGTGGGAAATCAACTTCGTAGAACTTATTGAGCCGCGAGGAAAGACGGGCGCACACTATATCAACACCGCGACCGAATATTTGACCCAGTGGGCAGAGGCACGACCTATTAACGACTACACGGCTGTGACAGTTGCGAAGTTTTTGTTCGAGAATGTACTAACAATGTTTGGATGTCCCAAAATTATCATGAGCGATCGGGGAACACATTTTTTGAATGAAACAACCAATGCACTCACTGAGGAATTCTAGATCTATCACCAAAAGAGTACACCATACCATCCACAAGAAAATGGGACCATTGAGGCATTCAACAAAATCTTCGAGACCGCGTTGACCAAGGTCTATAATGCACAACAAAATGATTGGGACTTGCGCATCCCTGTTGTGCTATGGGCATACCAAACCATGTGCAAGATGTTGACGAGCCAGACACCTTTTCAGTTAGTCTATGGCAAGGAGGTCGTTATGCCTATGGAATATATTGTGCCTAGTCTGCAGATCGTGGCAATAACAGGTATAGCAGATCGTGGGGCTTTGGAGGAATGGCTCGCGCAACTAGAGGAACTGGAGGAGGAACGGTTTTTGGCTGGATTCCATCAGCAAGTACAAAAACATCACGAGAAAGTGTGGCATGATCGCCATATCAAGGTGCGCACCTTCAAGGAGGATGATCTAGTATTTCTATATGACAGTAAGTTTGAGAAATTCCCTGGCAAACTCTGAATGCATTGGTTGAAACCCTATGTCGTCCAGGAAGTTACCTCTGGGGGTGCGGTTCAGCTTGCTAAACTTAATGGAGACCCCTTCCCAGGATGAGTGAATGGTAGTTGCCTGAAGCTCTAAATGGGTGGGCCGACCGCCTAACTAATCGACTGAGGGACAATCTCACCACTCGAGCGTGTTGAAAGAGGGTGCGAGATGATAAAGAAGTCTGGGGAAAAGAGGCGTGATTGCCAAGATATGCGTAGATTTGGCCAAACACAAAGGTTGCGGTCACACAGCAAGGAGTGCGTTGATGCGTTGCTAAGAGAAGAGGTGACCGTTCCTGTCACTATTCATGACAAGATTTCTGCATTATGACAAAAGGGAGTGGGCGGCGAGAAATTAAGAGAAGGAGTACGAGTCAAATATGGAATGAGTTACCACAAATTTTACACGAGGACACCAGAACATGTGGGAACCAGTGAATTTGAAATTCGAATTGCTTATAAATCACCGAGGGGCATCCACCAAGAGACCTACACTTCTGGAACACATATGTTGGTTATCGATATGGAACTTTTCATTATCTCTACACAAGGAGTAAGCCCGAGGGTGGTGATATGGCCGATGGAAAGTTAGGACTCACTAAGGAACATGGTGTTGCCAGCTGCGGGCACCTCGCAGAGTGCAGCATCAATAGTAGGGGATGTACCAGAAAAGGGGAGATATGAAGCAGAATTGGTCTGAATGTGGTCACCCCGCCCGAGGGTAGGCCGACAAACTACAACAACAAAGAGAAAGGATGGAAAGATGGAGACCACTGGTAGCAATGCAATTAATACGTTGTCTCTGAGGTACCTAAAGGATTGGGATTTCACAGAGAGCAGAAAAGGTCTTGCAAAATTGCAACACAAGATGCAGCAGACAGTGCGAAGAGAAGATACGAAGATCAAAAGTGGCTGCAGTGGTACAAGGAGGTTGCGTATGCGGCTCCCCCGCTTGAGCTAAAATCCTATGAGGGGGTGTTCTGTGTTAACCAAGCAGAGCAGAATGAGCATTATCGATCGCAAGAATTGGTAGAAACAATGAAGCAGGAGCTGGACGAAGTGTTGTAGAAGACAACGAAGAAACAGTAGGACGACGAGCGTCACTTAAAGGGAGGCGAACTGCGAAGCCAAGGCAGCACGTCTCTCCGCACCGACGAGTGACTCGAGAAGAGTCATGATGATTGTGTTGGGGGACTGTTGGGTAGCAGAGGTCCCGCATAACAGTTTTGGATCTGATAGCCTAGAAGTTAGGGTAAAAATATTGTAAATCTCTGAAATATGCGGAGCGTAGAATGTAAAAAGTCGAGTCAAAGGGTTGTCCGCCCAAGAACTAATATAGAATAATAGGAAGTAATTCAATCCGCGGACCATAGGAAGGTATAAATAGAGCACGGCTCTATGAGGGAAAGGCAAATCTTTTTGGGATGATCTTGGATCTGAATTGTAATGGGTTTTTTAGGAGAAAGGTCTAAAAGCATCTATAAGTCCGAGTCGAGGGTATTGGGTAGGGGATAGAGGCTTTGCAGCTGTGTGTGCAGAGGCCTGGAAGAGTCTGGAACTGTGTGCGCGAACCCCTGCAGCTAAGTGTGCAGGGCAAATCTGGATGTATTGATGATAAAGTGGAAATAAAGATAAGTTTCTTCTGTAATTCTGTGTTAAATCTGAATTATCGCAAATCTGGCTTTTTGTATGGTTAATATAATTGTTTAATCTATGCGTATATGATTATGTTATGAATGTATGGGAATCTGAGTTTATTCTATGTGCACGAACTGGTTAAATCTGATAAATGTTTGCTTAAATACCCTGCTAAGTAGATCTGATTTACAATACCTCACCAAGTAATTAATATTACGAAGTAACCCGAATCCAAATCTAGAGCAGCGTGAGGCTGCAGAACGCCGTGCAAACCCTCCAGACCACATCTAGACATCCCCAGGGTGTGGAAGCTTGGTTCTACCACCCCCCCGCTACCCAGGGTGAGACCTCAGTCCGCGTTCCACGGCCTGTTACCGAAAGGGCTAGTAGCTACGAGATTTGTTTAGCTAAGTAATTCTTCCGAACCTGGGTCAGGCCCATATAAGCCAACAATCCCTGAGCTAACACTCTTTTTCACTGACCTAGAGCCTATGTCGCTCCCTTGATAAGGCTTACAAACAACTATATCCCTCCATTCGCTCCCATAGGTTTGCCTCCGGGAAATTCTACACTTTTTCAGTTAATTCTATGCTAATGACCCTGAGTTCTAAGCCACTTTTTCAGGGCTAGGAATCATCCCCCTGCCAAAAACTTAGTAAAACTTCCAGAAATGATGAAATTCATAGAAACAAGGCTTCCAAACAGAAAACATAAACCAAGACTTGACTTGACCTCTCCCAACCAAGACTAGCATTTCGTCAAACACATGATAAACATGTAACCTACAGGTCATGAATGCATATCTGAACATAAGGATATGAAAACTTCTCTGAGGTTTAACAAGAAGGGATAATGCCTTCTCATAATAGTTGTCGTAACACCAATTAGGTCATGCATTCATTAACCAAACATTCCTTGAATAAGATGTGATAAGAGCCATACATAGATCTGTTATATAATCATTCTTATAACCAACATATAACCATATAGATAATAATGATAAAACAACCATTAAAGACACATAATAATAAGTATAATTACTCATCAAAGACAAAAGGAACTTATCTCTTATCAACCTTATGTAAAATCCAACCAATTTAGGGACTTCCATGTACCATCCGACCATAGAGTGGGCTGAACCAAATCTTTCTTTCAACCTATCACCCCTATGCCATATTCCAAGCACTAATATGGGAACTCATGAGATAAACCAATCCATAAACAACCAAGGGAATCCATAGGTTAAACCACCTCCACCCTCACCATACAGTGATCTCACCTAAACCAACTCTGAGATCACCAAAACCAAACCAATCTTCGATGCCTCAGAATTCTTTCACCATCTGTTGAGGAATTTTCCTGTCTCCAGCCATTTGTTGAGGGTTTCCCGGAGAAAACCATCTCCACCCCCAACCCTTGTGATTTTCCTGAGACCACCTCACCTAGATCCAAAACCTTCCGGCAATCCAAAGCTCAACCAAGAAAGAATCCCATCACAACATAGCTATCCAGAAATGGCAAGGCAAGGCTAAAACCCCACTATCAAAAACCTAGCAAAACCATGCTCCTAACAATAATGAAACCAACTACACAAATGCACATACCATGCACACCAAAACCAACTAGGAAATCATACATGCAACCTATTACCTGCAAGTATTCACGTTGAAGCCGCTTGATCCAATATTTCCTGGCTTGATCCTTGCTTCCCTTTGCTTTCCTTATCCTTCGTTTACTTGCTTGTTTTCCTTCTCCTCTATGAAACTAATTATGAAAATGAACTAACAAATTACTCCAAATTGATGTTATGATGTCTTTTTGTTATTGATGCCTCTAATTTCTTCATTTTCCTTAATTTTCCTTCAATTTTGTCCTAAAATGCAACATGCGACCTTTCACCTCCCTTTTCACCTAATATCCTTTATTTTCATAAATAAAATGCCAAAAATACCTTTTTGCCTTTTCGAAGCCTTGCACATTACCTTTGCCAATTTTCCCTTAGCCATAACACACAACACGTAGTGCCCACTAGGATACCTTGTCCAATGTTCAACTTGGAATACACGTCCCATAACCTTGGTCTTACTTTGCCTTTATTAACATTATTACATGAACTTTTAACCCAGGACTATTACATTCTTGATGAGGAAGACTGTCCAAAGGAGGGAATTTGTTCATAAGCTGCCAAATTAACAATTATAGATCTATTAAGCTTCGAGAGGTATCAAATATATTGAGGTATAAACTTCTTATCCAAGTTTTGCACTCTAAAAAAAGTTTGCATTTCAAGAGATTTGATCCTTCTCGGCTCTTACTAGATTTGTGATTAAAATGAATCTATATTAATTTCATATGAATACATACACTATACATTCACTTAACCTCCTTATTAATTAAGATGGCAACCTTAAGTCTTCTTGAACTAAAAATTTCCAAACCCATTAGAAAATCAAAATTATCTTTACATTATAATTAGTTTAATGTAGAAACTTAACATTGCTAAAGTTAACAATCATCATATAAAAAGTGAACACGAGAAATAAAGAATTATGGAAAGGAAGAATACAATCTTCATGATATAAGAAAATGGAGTTTGAAGGAATATTCTTCTTAAAATGCCTGGTTTATAGTTACTTTAAGTCTCGATTTCACAATATCTATAATATTATTAATATTCATAATTTGCAACTCATGAAAACCAAAATGAATTAAGAAATTTAGATATATATCATAAATATAAAAGTTACACCAAATCATGTTCTTACTTCCTAAAATTTAATAAATTTTATTTATATAAATGTAATGTATTAATAATAAAGTTTCCATCCATAATTACGAGCCTGTTAACTTTTATATCTATTTATATGAAATAATAAACGATAATAAATGGTAATATATATCGTGTATATATAATTTGTATTTATATCATAAATATTATTTTAATTTCATTTTACCAGCATAGTTATCCTAGCCAATAAGAATATTTGCCCAGTGGTTATATATATATATATATATATATATATATATTATGCACTATTTACAACCAAAAAATGATATTTGACGAAGGGTTAAAGTTTGTTGTTTTATATAGAGAGTGGGTCATGCAAAAATGAATAAGAAAAGGGAAGACACATTGTTTATTTTTTCATAATGTGTGTTAAACTAAAACACCTGAAAAAGGTAGAGCATCTTCTTTACTTTTCCACGCTGATGAACCATACGCACTAGACACGAAAAGTTCGTTCCTATGTTCTATTTCACCATCTAGCTTTCCATGTGTATGTTGCGTGTTAATCTAGATGTGAGGAAAAGGTGTTGCATCTGGACCTTGACTAACTAAATCACAAAGAAAAGATGGTACGTTAACCTCTTTTTTTTTTTTAATGTATAATGCTTGTCAAGGTTAGCTACATACTTTGTGAAGGAAATGAATGTGGACGGTGTCTATTTAGTGATGGTTTATTTTGCCATAATGCATGACTAATTAAAGCAGTTGTCTTTAGTGAGACTTTTTGGAGGCTTTTCCGGTGGGTTTTTCCGGCCAAATTTCTCTAAAATCTGGCAGCAATTTATTGAAATTGCAAGTTTGATAGGTAATTTCTGCACAATCAAAGCGTCCTAGAGGTTTCTCAGGGTGCTGAATCCAAATATGCAGTTAAAAAACCATTTTAAATAATACAAATCAAGATTTAACCTCAACTTTTTCCTCCGTATTCTGTCACCAGAATCTCCAAAAAGTCGCACTAAAGACAACTCCCTAACTAAATCACAAAGAAAACTTTTACCCTTTTTTTTTTTTAATCTATAATGCTTGTCAATGTTAACTACATACTTTGTAAAGGAAATGAATGTGGACGGTGTCTATTTAGCCATCCTGTGTGAAAAAAGTGGTGTGTTGTCTATTTAGCCATCTTGTGTGAAAAAAGTGGTGTATTGGGAAAGACATTTTTTTTAAATGATGATAAGATCAGCATAATTATATTAATGAATGTGAATTTTTTATTAAAAATAAGATTAGCACAATTATATATTAATAAATGTGATTCATATATATTAATAAGCCATTATGTGTTTAAAAGATTGTGTATGGGAAGAACACAATTTTTTTTATAATAATAAGATTAGCAAAATCATATTAATAAATGTAAGCTTTCTTATTAAAAATAAAACTAACACAACTAATATTAATAATGTGATTCATATATACACCTATATATATATATATTATATATATATATATATATAACCACATTGATTAAATGCGATTAAATATAAATTCCATAAAAATATATAATAAAAAGTTAATAATAATATTAATATTAATATTAATTAATATATAATTATATTATAAAAATAATTATTATATTATATTATAGTATAGTACTTTTTACTTTCTTTTTCTCGAATGCGTGTCAAGGTTAACTACATATTTTGTAGAGGAAAGGATGTGGACGTTGTTGACCTAGGTTGTCATTGATGTTAATATGGCAATATTCTAGATACTAGATGATCCATGAAGGAGAAGCAGAATAGATCCATGAAGAGACAAGAGCAAGGCCATCAGGATAGCAAAATATCAGGGTATTGCAGAATATCAAAGCAAGAGAGGCATATCAGAAAAGGCAGAAGCCGTCAAGGTATGAAGGTATCAAGGGAAGGTCATTGAAATACATTGCAAAGCCAAAGGAAGACAGTTGGAGCAAGAGGAGCCACATCAGAGGAGCATTGCATGTAATACATTTCCAAGAAGAACCGAGAGGAAGAAGTCATCAAAAGAGGAGTTAGCATGCCAAAGGAGGCAAAACAGAGCTATTGGAGCTACAGGAGGAGCCATATATACATGTCATATATATATGCCAAGAAGAACACATTGGAGGAGCGGAGAACGGAGGAGCAAACAAAGTCATCAGAGGAGCAAAACAGAGCTATCAGAGGCATATCAGGGGTATTAGAAGCAATGGAACCCAAAGAAGGAATATTGGAAGAATTATAGGGGGCGGAAGAGTTAAAAGAGGCGGAAAACATGTATATAGGCTATATACACTATCAGAGGTGCAAACCTACACATAAAGGCAATTTACACTATCGGAGGTAGAAAACATAGGTATATTGATATACACTATCAGAGCGGAGAAATATATATTGGAGTATAGAGGCGGTATATATATATATAATATATATATATATATATATATATATATATATATATATATATATATATATATATATATATATATATATATATATATTATAATATATATATCGATGATATGATAATTAACGGGTTGGGTTATGTGCCACTACGCAAAACCCCCGATTGCAATATGTGTGTGTGTGTGTGTGTGTGTGGACCAATGGACCATTACAATGTGATATAACATAATATTGGCATAAATCAAGTTATGGGTTAAGTTAAGAGCAAAGGAGTATATACACGGACCCGAACGGGTTATAGCAACAACCCATGATAAAATCGTGTCCGCCTATCGGGACTCTCATATCGCCATGTATAAAGGGTTGTCACCCTCGAATCACCGATTGCAATATATATGTATGGACCCGATGGAGGCATTAAAAACATCCTATAATAATATCACGTCCGTCATATCGGGAGTCATGTATCGCATATATTGTAAAGGCTTGTCACTTTATAAAGCGTTGATTGCGATAAAGTTGTGGAGGAGCGGACAGGATAAAGTTATAAATGCGGGCACAATAAATTTGAAGTCCAAACTTTAACGTTTTGGTCGTTTTTTCATATGTTTCCTATGTATTTCAGTATTTGTGTTGCCCGGGGTTTTTAGGCCAAAAAGCTTATAATTGGGGTTCCGATAGTTCAGTAGACCTGAACGAAAGCTAATTTCGATTACGATTGTGACATGGCATGTGGTTCCTTCCTACTAGTACAGTATCTCAAATGAATTCTCTCAGTTAATAGTAAAGTCCTATGTATAAATGGTATTAAAGAAAACAAGGGCTCTCTCTGATATTGGTTTATAAGCATCATTTCCTTTGTAATATGGCATGCTCTTCTGTATTAACGTGTTCGTGAAGCAGTGGCTAAACTGAATAGGCAGAGGGAACTACAATGACCAAGGAGGGAAGCCGAAGGATCAAGCAAGGTAGAGGAAACTACAGTGACCAAGGAGGAAGCCAAAGAGCCAGCGGAAAGAGGAACCCGACGGTCAGAGGCATCAGGAAGATACAAAAACAGAGAACAAGCAAAGTTGAATGTTGTTGAAAAAGTTGGAGGAAACAGAGGCAGTTGTAGGGTCTAGCAGAACAGAAAAGGGTTGGAGGACCAACAGGACAGGAGGCATTCGAAGGGTGAGCTTCTCAGCTAATCATGTTACCCTATGAAAGAACTAATCAGGTACACAATGCAGTTTGAAGAATAATTCTGTGATGTAATGAATAGAGTTTTATCTAACATTGTTTGAAGGGAGAAGTAGTAAGCAAAGAAGCAGTTATGTTGAAGCATTTACTGTGACAGTAAGAACAGATGCTTGAACAAAAAGTTGGTTCTTATGCAGAGCTTAGTGCAGCTAATAGTCGACTCACTAAAGCTGTGTGGAGACATTATCAGAGGTCATCTATTGGAGACTCTATGTGGATAGTATGAAGAGTTACAAAGACTCTTTCATAAGAAGACTAGTTGTCATTGATTTTGTAGCATGGAGACTAAAATGAAGCTATAAACAGACAAAACTTAGTAAAGAAGAGTTCTGAGAGAAGAACATTTCTATCAAACATGCCTTGACAAGATTGGGTCGAAACCCTTGGGGTTGGTGCCTCAGAAGTAAGAAGGATTGGAGTCCTTGGGGTTGATGCCTCATAAGTAGGATTGGAGTCCTTGGGATAGGTGCCTCAAAAGTAGGAGGACTGGTATCCTTGTGTTATAGACATATTTGGGCACTGCAACCCCAATCACGTATGTCGATAAACCAAGGGCTCTTAAACCCCTAAAAGTGTTGTTTCAAACCCTAAAGGATAAAGGTCAACTGATTACATCATTTCACAGAAGTTCTCCCTGAAAAACTACTTAGAATTGGTCAAAATTGGACCATACAAACTTCCATGTTGAGGGTGCAATGCATCTCACCTGTTACACACAAGGGGTGTGATGCATACTAAAAATCCCTTCTATAGGGTGCGATGAGCGAGAGTAGACAAATGGCAGAGGCAATTTGCTAGGTGGAAACTCAGAGAATCTTCTAGAAATTGCTCATATGACACTTGCCTCTCTAAATTCGCCCAGGGATGAGTAAGAGATCATGAAATCTCCAAGTGGAACCAAGAACTATAAGTGAAATGGCACTAATCCAAACCACAGAATCTGACTCACCCCCCTGCAAATATCTATATATGGATCCCTCATCCTAGAGATTTGGAGGCTGGAATTTTGTATCTTGTAAGGAAGTGTTGTTGGTTTCTCTGTAAAACATTGTATTGTTGGGTGATCTAGGTTTTCATGAGGTGAAGAGGGCTTTCATGCTGGGAGGATGGTGTTGGATCAGATAGTTCGGTTGTAATCCTCTCTTCTACTTCTATCAATAAAGTTATTTGAGTTTTCCTCCATATACTTGTGTATTTCTTAATCTTGTATTTGTGTGTGCATTTGTATGGTTAATGTACATCTAATTCTACATTGCTTATTGTATTTTAGATCTCTATGCTTTGATGGTATTTGGATGCTTTGCCTCTATAGGTGTTCTTTGAAGCAGGACAAGTGAGAAAGGAGTGGGAAGCTCTATCAAAGGAGAGAGGAAACAAGGAAGGAGTCAAGCGAAAGACTAAGGTTGGTGCTCTCTACTTCTCTCTTATCTATCTCCCATAAAGGAAAACACAAGTTACTTTGAATTGTTTGTTTCTAAGATAGCTACCCCTCTTAGTGGGACTAGCAGATCTGAATAGACACTAGTTTTCCTAGAAACAAAATGGGGACTCCACTGGTGATCAAATAGTTTGTTTGTTTGTTACTGTTGTTTGCTTTATAAACTACAAATGGAGCCTCAAGTTAAGCTAGCTAGCCTTCGAACTGCTTTTTCTATGCAACTGCAAAGTAGATCAATGCTGCTTTAGTCAATCTCCGGGTTGGTTTATGAACTGAACATCTGACTTGAAAACATCCTAATTGCCCTGGTGGTAGCTCAATAACCTCATAAGGTCATACCTCTATACTTTGTGTTTACTGTCCATCATAAGCTTGGCCTAAATCCCTGAACTTAGCTGCAAACTGTGAGTGGAAACCAAGCTCACTCTCGTCCCTGGACCATCACACTATCTCTCATTGGCAGTCTGGATGCATCGCACCTCTCATGTGCTGCAAGTGAGATGCATCCCTGTTTCCCTTAAGGACAGGTGTGATGATTGAATGAGACTGTTTCTCTCTCCATATTTTGGGTTTTTTCTTCATTGTTTTCAGCTCTATTCAATAGTTTTGCAGCCTATGATCAGTATATCATCGTTGAAACCTTCTTCCTTCACATTATTTAGCCTCCACTGATAGGGAATTGTAAATGTTTTTAATGTATTTTTCGTCATTTACACTCCTCCTTTGCAAAAAGTAGCTTAATCGAACTATCGTCTTTTGATTCAAAAGTGTCGTAACTGTCGTTTTCAGTCAAGAAAAAGAGTGTCGTAAAGTCTTCCCCTTTTAGATAGTCGATTGTACTTTTTCCATTGTATTTGATTTGAATTGTCAATTATTTGAAGTGTCGAAAGTAGTTTTCCATTCGAAATTGAAAGTTTCGTCTTAGTCTTCCTTTCGTTTTTGAAAGAAATTGCTAAAGTGTCACTTTGAAGAAAAGTACTTCAAATCTGTATTTAGTTTCTTTTTTGCATTCTCACATTAAGGAAACAAAAAAAAAACACATGCATGTGCATTTGCATTTAGACTGCATGCAGAAATTGATTTAGGAAAAGTGAATTTAGTGTGTGCTCTCTGCTCTATGTTGAAAGAATCGTACTTTTCTTTCCTTAGTAGCTAAGATTTTGATTGCTAAAAGAAAACAAATAATGTTTTATCATTTAGATTGCATATTTAGGAATTGTACATCTACATCACGCGGTGAAGCTTGAAAGGCAAACTTCTTAAGAAAGATCAACTATAAAATAAACCTCAATGAACATAAAAACACTTTGGAACCTAACACACAACATCTAGAAGTCTAGGCTAGAGACGTATTCTAGCGTCATAAAACCTGGTAACTATCGTTTTCATTGTAGGTTGGGTGATTCCTCCTCTTTGATACAACAAGTGCCAGTACGGACTTGTGCTCCCACGTACCGTCAAGTATATATTGGGAGACCATAATAGGCTGATATCCTTTATCATTAGGAAGTTGTGTCTTCCGCCCTATCAATCGCAATGCACTGAACATAGCATTCTATAAAATTGACTGCCATACGTAAAGTCCTCGGTAATTTCTCTATAATTTACCATCGAGGTGTATATTGCAATTTTGCGATTGGTTTGGTAATCCCTCTGTCTAGATTTCCAGAGTAGTCACTTTCATTCCTTTTCGACTCCTTAAAAGAAAATGTCCATCTGAGCACTTGTCACTTCAGGCTAATTAAAAATCAAAGGCGACTAGAGTCACCTTTATCTTTTTCTCAACTCTTAAAAATTAAAAAAGCAAGTTGTGTCAACGTGTCATAAAATTCATTTAATTCATAATAACATTTTCCCCTTTTAATTTTGAGTTGATCAAGTAATTTGCAATAATGGAAGAAAGTCAATCAAAACCCCATCATTCACGGAGACTAATGAGTCAACCATCTTTGACTCCTGAAATGAAACCATTTCAGGCCAAGCGATCTCATTTAACTGGGTCGAAATCTCCTGGTTTATTTGAAACTTGTGTTTCAACATCAGCAGAGACTCTGGTTACTCCAATTATTTATGGTACCCCTGCCTCTACAGAACAAGTTCCGTAGTTACAAGAGGAAATTAGAACTGATCCTATTGTAATGGTAAACGCTTCTATTCCTGAACCAGCCCCATCTAGGGCTGATTCGGAAGGTGTCACCCCTCCAGTATCTATCGCTGCAGAGTCTATACCTTCTTTGGCACCAGAAAATTTTTATGGACCTGACGGTCTACCTCTTCCACCTGGACTGATTGTTATAGAAGTGTTATGGAGGATCTTCCATCCAGTACCCCATTGCATTTTGGAACTAGGATCCACCTATATCCTTCTACTACAGAAGTTAGTTCTTTTAATCACCCTTCATCGCAAGTTCCTGTCGAATTGATAGGAAATATTTTGGATAGACTCAATATGTCTGAACAACCATTGACATCTAGGACTGTGTCATTTGATACAGCAGCAGCAGAACCTCCTATCACTACTCTGACAATGTTCGCTGGTATAACATTTGTCCCAACTAGTTCTCAACCACTAGATGGAGTCCACCCAGAGACTGTTTCGATAGCATGGTCTGTTCCTATTTGTTCTTTCGGAATCTTATCTAGAATTTCTTATGTTGACACTCAGCAAATTGATCCTTCACATCAGTATCAATTTGGGCAGTCTAGTCTCCAAAGACCAATTTACCCTTTGAACAGTGGATTGCCGCCATATGGGGGGCAGTATGCCTTTTCATTGTTCCCTTCAGGAGAGCAACCATATGAGAGTTCACGACAAAATTCGGGTCAAGCTGGAATTACATCCAGTGGTTGGGTACCAATATTGCCTCAACAGCCAAGAGTTTTATATTCAATGCAACCAAATCAACCTATGTCAAACATTCCCACTACACCGGCTATTGTGACGTTGTCACAGGTACAAGTGCTCCCTGTTGTATGTCAACCTCAAGTCTCTTAGGTAGTAATACAACAACCTCTTGTCTCCATGACTCAATCACAACCACAGATTAGTGGCTCCTTAGCTAAAGCGACTTAGGCTCAAACGGTTACTATCACCCCTCATCTTGGTCAAACATCCAGTATTGGACAACATCAAATGGTCCAACAACCATGGCTGGTACAATATCAACAACCACAATTCCAGCAAGCTTACCGAGGACCTGAGAAACAAAGCTTTACAAGAAATGGGCAATTGTATGTTCAAAACAGTTATCAACAATCATATTATAATTGTTATGCCCATCAACCCTATCAAAGTTATCAGCATCAAATACATTATGCTTGTATGCAAAGACCCATTGCTCAGGTAATCCCATCCTGTCCTGGGTATGCTTCGCCAAACCTAAATCAATAGTTGCCTTTTGTAGCAACTTTAGAATTACCAGATCTGAATCGGCTAACAAATTATCCAATTGCTTATGCCCCTTGGTGGCCAGCGATTCCTCATAAAATTCTGCTAGATATTCGTAAATTCAATGGAAATCCCGGTGAAGATCCATCGAATCATGTAATGACCTTTCATTTGTGGTGTTCGTCCAACACCCTCAATGATGATTCGATTAGGCTTCACTTTTTTCAGCGAATGCTAACTAGTCCAGCAACAAAATTAGTTCCAAACTATTTGAGGAATTAATAGAGAGTTATCAGTCAGTTGATGCATGCATGCACTCAACTAGTATACTCCAGTTAACTAAATATTACCTCATCAGTAACTCATGCATATCTATTCTGAGAAAGACCCAGTTGAACTAGAAGTCAAGGACAATGTACTATTAGTTTCATGTGTTTTCTTCTAAAGAAAAATCATGCATGCAAAAGGAAGAATGTCTTTGAGGATTGCGCAGTTCTGATAGTGTGTTAAAGCAGTGTTCCACTTGGTGAGGTGAGAATCATCCATTAGGAATAGTGCAAGGAAATAGGAGCTTGGAGGGTTTTCTTCTACATGGTCGTAAAGCCATATTTGTAGAGAATTTGCAGAATTTCTACACATATATCTGGATGGAGTTCACTAACAACATTAATGCTCCGATGAGTTGATGATACTCGGTAACTTTTTGTAAAACAAGTCTGGCAACACTGCTGAAGTTTTAGGAGCTCAATAGGGGGGAAGAGCATGCTTAGTGTTCTCGATCAGATGGGACCCTTACCCAAGAGGGTCACATCCATCAATCCAATATGCTCTCTGAAGACCAAGAAATTTCCTTTTGATAAAACCTTAGTGAGTATAATTTTTATCTACTCATTAGTTGAAATGTGATGGAGTCTCATAACTCCTCTCTATGCCATGTCTCAAATGTAGTGATACTTGATTTCAATATGCTTGGAATTGTCATGAAAAACAAGATTCTCTACCAATCAAATCACACTCTTGTTTTCATAGTATATGATTGACATATCCATAACCTACTCAAATAGATCTCCAAAGAGTGTTCTTAACCAAACTGTCTCATATTTAGCCATGCTAGCAATAATTTACTCTTACTCAACCATGCTTAAAGCCATAAAAAAAAAATTCCTACTCATCTAAGATATCATCACAGACCCCAAACTAAAGCAACATCTTGATTTGCGTTTCCTAACAATAAAATTTCTAGCTGAGTTAGCATTATTGTAACCATGAAGCCATACATCTTCAGTAGGATATCTCAGCCCAAGGTTAATCATCCCATACAAATATCTCAGTATGTGTTTGGTATAAACCGAATGTGCATGAAGGGTCTTAGTCATGAATTGAATCCAATTGTTTACTACAAAGCATATTTCTAGACGATTTTGCATAGGGAACATCAATTCCCATATCAATTATAAGTACTCAAAAGGGTATGCCAAGTCAAGTCCAACAACGTCTCCACATAACTTCTTGAATTTTATCTCCATCATTGTGGTCAGGGGTTTTCATTCAGTCCTTCCAAATATTTCCAATATCTTCACAACACATTTCCCTTGATAAAGGAAAATTTCTCAGGGTATCTTCCACACCTCTAGTTCTAGAAAGTAATGCATCATACCAATATCCTTCATTTCAAATTTAGATTCCAACTCTTTGTTACACTCAAGCATCAGGGGCCCACTACCTTTCAATAATAGATCATGAACATATAAAACTGAAATTAAAGGTATACCTTGGACCACTTTTAAGTAAAGGTTTGGATCAACATTGTTTCTTGTGAATCCAAGCTTCACCGGGTAACTCTCAATACGGGCATACTAGGCTTAGGGAGTTTTCTTCAAACCATATAATTCTTTCTTTATCCTTAAAACGTGAGTCTTCATGCCCTTCACTTCAAAACCTTGATGTTTCTCGACATACACTTCTTCCTATAGTACACCATGAAGAAATGTCATCTTTACACCTATCTAGTGAAGTGTTAATCCTTGACTAGCAATGAGGAAAACAATCAATATAATAGTAGTGTAGTGGGAATCATGAGAAAATATATCGTCATAGTCTTCTCCCTCTTTTTTGGAGAAACCTTGGGCCAAAAACCTTGCTTTGTACTTCTCAATGCTTCCATCACTTCTATGTTTGATCTTATATAACCATTTTGAAGTTATGACTAAATTTCCCTTAGCTCTCGGCACAACATCCCATAAATAATTCTTCATAATTGATTCATATCTTCGGCCATGGAATCCTTCCAAACTTTTTCTTTCATATCTTCTTCAAAGGTGGAAGGTTTAGTCTATATCATAGTGCTCATAGCTACAACATGTCCCTGATATCACCATGGCTTCTTACTTTCTCTAAAGGTCTTTTTGGTAGGAATATATCTCTAAACATCCTATAAAGTATCATAAATCCATAATGGTCTCTGCTTGGGAGGGGGACCACTTGGAGGAGGATCCAAGGGGTCCGTAAGCTCCATGGGATCATCAACTATGTCCTTATCATATTCCAACATAGAAGGACCTTCTAGTATGTCATCATCACATTTCTTCTCACCAAGGGGAGGTGGAGGAAGGTCCCTTGCTTTTCCAAAGGTGACATCTTCATCGAAAGTTTTGGAGATATATATTCTAAATGCTTTATCACTTTCACAATATCCAAAAGAATGTACCTTTCTTTCCGGTGGCTTCCAGCTTGTTCTTCTTGTCCTTTAGAATATGGAAATACATGGGCCAACCAAATATCCTAAGATGTCCAATTTTAGGCTTCACACCTGTGAGTACTTCTTTGGGAGTCCATCGTCTAATGCTTGATGAGGAACATAGTATTAAAAATATATCATTGTATTTGTAGCTTCTCCCTAGAGGAATTTGGATAACTTTCGATTATGTAGCATAACTAAGGAAAATTCCATGATAGGCATATTCTTTCTTTCAGCCACTTCATTTTTCTCAGAGTTGTAATGTACAATAGTTTCCTTCTTGATTCTAGCTTGCTTTCAAAAGTCAATGAACTCATTCAATGTATATTTTCCACCTTTTTTCAGACCTAAAGACCTTGGTCTTCTTCCCTATTTAATTTTGTCTTAGCACCTTGAAGTCCTTGAACATATCAAAAACCTCATCCTTGTGCTTCAAGTAGTATATCCATGTCTTCCCTGACAATTCATCAATGAAGATTATATAGTAGACATGTCCACCAATAAAGTGCATAGGCATGGGTTTTCATAGGTCAGAATGAATGATTTGAAGATTATCATTGGTATATTTCCCACCAGAAAGTAATGGTACCCTTGTCTTCTTTCCACTGGCACACCCCAGACATACTTCATCATGACTAGCTTCAACATCGAGCATCCCAAAGACTAACTTATTCAATTTTGTTATGGATTCATAATGCAGATGTGTCAACCTTTAGTGCCATAGCTCACTTTGATGAGTAGTGTTGTGGACCATTAATAGAAGAGGTCTTGTAATGATTCTATAGAGTCCTTCAACTCTAGATCCCAAGGTGAAATCATCTCTCATGTGAGATTCGATAGGCCAAGTGACAAATTTTCCTTTTATGAAAGCTACTCCCATGCCCTTATATTCCAAAGCATAAATTGATACCAAGTTTTTCTTTAAACCTTGAATGTACATCACATCATGAATAAGAATATATTTGCTAGAGTCCAAATGAAAATTGACATAACTAAAACCCTTCACGGGATGACTAAAGTTGTCTCCAAGAATGATTGTCAAACTTCTCTTCCTCTCAACCATATTAGAGATGACTTCCTTGTACCTAGGGAAATGTCCATAAGTCCCACTACCTACCAACCAACTATCGTACGAATCTAAAGGGGAATAACTAGAAAGAGCATAAATAAGAATATATTTAGATTGACTAGCAATTGCATTATTTTCATACCTTGAGTTCCTTGCCCATTTTTGGGGTGATGGCCTTCTTCCTAGTCATCTGGAGTACCACTTATTCTTTGATCATCACTTCTTTTTTGATTTTTAAACTCATTTTTGTTGAAACCAAGATTTTTGTAATTGGATCTTGAATTATTTCTTTTTCTAGGAAATTTTGAGCATAATGGCTATGCTTGTGGTAGTTAGAGTATTCAATTCTACTTCCTCTTCTCTTGGTTCCTTTTTATTCAACGGGAGGCATTCTTGAACAAGATGGTCTTCCTCTTCCTTCCCTCTTCGTTTCTTGAGTAACAAGTGTAGAGAGCTCTCCTTCTTCATTCTTTGGAATTCTTCCTCTAGTAATGGTTCTCGCCTCCTCTTGAGTGCATTTACCAACAAGCTCATTAAATGACAAAAGAACATTATTGTCTACAATCAATGGTCAACATATTTTAGGTGACCCAGTGAGAGTGAGTGTGGTTGAATCTCTATGGCTACAAGGAGTACTCTATGAAGTGAGTATCTACAGCCGAGATTTCCATGAACCAAGCCTGCAACTCAAGAAAAAAACTTCCTTTCACACACGTGAGTTCGTACCCTACAATTTCGGACTTGTATGAACCAATTACACACCTATATGAACTAATGCAAAATTAGATAGAGAAGAAGATGATTGATTATGATGTTCAAATTACGTTAGCTTGACTTGTATTTAAATGCTTACAGGGGTGCCCAATTTCTCTTTAAAGTTGACCTGTACTTTTGTGCACATCTGGGTTTCCTCCTTGAAAACAAATTTTCCTTAACCAAATTAAATTCATCCAAGGGCTAGGAGGGGTATTTCTTTGTAACCCACATCCTCCCACATTTACCCACTTTCACCAATTTCTTAGGGTAAACATGAGCTGAGGGTCACTATGATAAGAGTCAACCTCCTATATGACCTTAAGGAAATGGAGTCAAAAAACTAATACCTTACTGACTTCCCTCAGGTGTTAGAAGACCTCCAGGAGCGACCCAAGCTCTCCAGGTGTCCAACCCCTAACATAAAACTCTTTTTCACTGATCTAGAGCTACAGTCACTCCCTTGACAAGGCCTGCAAAAAACTATAGCCCTCTAAATGCTCCCATAAGCTTTCCTCCTAGTCACTGTAGACTTTTTCGGTCAATTCTATGCCATCAACCCTGAATTCTGAACCACATTTTTAGGGCTAGGACTTAGGCCCCTTCCAAAAACTCAGTGAGACTTCCATAAATGATGAAACACATAGAAACAAGGCTTCCAAACTAAAACATAAACCAGGACTTGACCTGACCTCTCCAAACTAGGACTAAAATTTCGTCAAACACATGATAAACATGCAACCTACAGGTCATGAATTCATCTTTTAACATAAGGATATGAAAAAATATCTAAGGTTTAACAAGAAGGGTTAATTCCTTCTCACAATAACTATCATAACACCAATTAGGTCATGCATTCATTAACTAGACATTCCTTGAATAAGGTGTGATAAGAGCCATACATAGATCTGTCATATAATCATGCTTATAACCAACACATAACGAGATAGATAATTATTATAGAACAACCATTAAAGCCACATAATAACAAGTATAATTACTCATCAAAGATAAGAGGAACTTAGCTCTTATTAACCAAATACAAAGTTCAACCAAGTCAGGGACTTCCATGTACCACCCAACCATAGATTGGGTTTAACCAAATATTTCTTTCACCCAATCACCCCTGCACCATATTCCAAGCATGAATGTGGGAACTCATGGGATAAACCAATCCATAAACAACCAAGTGAATTCAGGGGTTAAACCATCTCCACCCTCACCATATAGTGATCTCACCTAAACTAGCTCTAAGAGCACCAAAACCAGACCTGGCTTGGATGCCTCAAAATTATTTCGCCATCCCTTGAGGAATTTTCATGTCTCCTCCCACCTGTAGGGGGCTTCCCGGAGAAAACCATCTCCACCCCCAACCCTTGGGATTTCCTTGAGACCACCTCACCCAGATCCAAAACCTTTCGGCAATCCAAAGCTCAACCAAAAAAGAATCCCATCACATCATGGTTGTCTAGAAATGGCAAGGCAAAGCTAAAAACCCACTATCAAAAACCTGACAAAAATAGGCCATTGACAATAATGAAACCAAATACGCACATACCATGTATGCAAAAAACATCTAAGAAATCATACATGCAACCTATTACCTACAAGTATTCATGTTGAAGCTACTTGATCCAACCTTTCCTGGCTTTATCCTTGCTTCCCTTTTCTTTCCTTTTCTTTCCTTATCCTTCCTTTGCTTGCTTTCCTTCCTTCTCCTCTTGGTGCTCTTCTCCTCTCTGAAAATGAACTGAAAAAGGGATCCAAACTGATGTTCTAGTGTCTTTTTATTATTGATGCCTCTAATTTCTTCATTATCCTTAATTTTCCTTCAATTTCCTCCTCACATGCAACCTATGACCTTTCACCTCCATTTTCTCCTAATTTCCATTATTTTCATAAATAAAATACCAAAAATACGTTTTGGCCTTTTCAAAGCCTTTATTGTCGCCTTTGTCAATTTCCCCTTAACCATAACACACAAGTCATGCCCACTAGGATACCTTGCCCAATATTCAGCTTGGAATATGTATCCCATGGCCATGGTCTTATCTTCCATTTATTAACTTTATTACATATAATTTTAACCCATGGCTATTACAGACCCCTCCCCCTTAGGGGAACACCATCCTCGGGGTCTATGAAACCTACAACCAACAAAACCACTGAAAAACAAAACATACTACCCATGGAGCCTTATAACTTAGCTCATTGCAGTATTTACATTGAACAACCTACTCAAAAGAAAAACCATCATGAAAACATGACAAATTGAAAATCGTACTGCTTATTGGAGCTTTATAACATAGCTCATTCTGTTATGTACAATAGAAACCATACATAAATATATATAAGTACCAAAACTACTTTTCCCCAACCAACAAACAATGAAGGATACATAGCCCGCATTTGATCATCCATCTCTAATGTAGCTTCATCAAGCCCAAATTGCTTCCACTACACTTTAACTTTCTCAATTTCTCTGTTCCAGAGCATCAGTTGTTTCCACCACAATATTCACTAAGGTTCTAGCTGGAATTATCCTTCTAGTTCCACCTACAATACAAACAAATCAATAGCATTATCCACATCCTTTACATGTCTCTTAAGCAATGAAACATGGAAAACATCATGAAATTTCACTTTTGGAGATAGTACAAGTGTGTAGGTCATTGGTTCAATCCTCTGAAGAATCTCAAAAGGCCTACAATATCGTGGTGCCAACTTGGCACATGATCCAATCCTCAAGGAGATTTTCTTTGGCTTTATGCACAAATACACATGCTCCCCAACCTGAAACTCCTTAAATACCCTGTGTTGGTCTGCACAACTCTTTTGTCTATCCTGTGTTGTCTTTAGATTCTTCTTTATAACCTGCATTTCCTATTCCAACTTTGCCAAAATAGCTGGTCCAATAAGAACCATGTTCATTGGATCACTCTAGTTTATGGGAGTATTACAACTCTTCCCATACAGTGCCTCAAATGGACTCATCCTCACTGACTCCTCATAACAATTGTTGTAAGAAAACTCGACCAATGGAAGGTGCTCCTCGCATTTCCTCTATTGATGCATCAAATTCATCCTCAACATGTCCCCATGATCTTGTTGACCCTATCTATCTGTCCATCTGTCTATGGATGATAAGTAGTCTTCGTTGAATGAAGTGAGCTACCTTTCTCAATCTATCAACCACAACCATGATAGAATCATGTTGCCTAAAATTCCTCAGAAGACCTGTAATGAATCCATGGAAATGACCTCCCATTTCCATTTTGGAATCAGTATAGGATGAAACAACTCACCTGGATTCTTACACTCTACTTTCACTTGTTGACAGTCTAAACATCTAGCCACAAACTTTGCCACTTCCTTTTTTAGATTCGGCCAATATTAGATCTTCTTCACCGTTGTCAATGTCTTTTGATAGCTCGAGTGACCTGAATATGTCTTGAAATGAAACTCCCTCAAGATAAGCTTCTTGATCCCACTATCATACATCACATAGATCATATCCCTGAATCTCACCAAACCATCTTTCATGAGATGATAGTCAATATCCTCGTCACTTATACCTTGTTGTAACCTATGCCTAAGCTCCATGTACCTCCCATCCTATTGGCTTGCCGGTAAGATCCAATCCTGTAAATTTGTCCCATAAGAGATCACTTTTGCAACATGCTTTGCCTGCACTCTTCTGTTGA
Source organism: Pinus taeda (assembly GCA_000404065.3). Taxonomy (NCBI): domain Eukaryota; kingdom Viridiplantae; phylum Streptophyta; class Pinopsida; order Pinales; family Pinaceae; genus Pinus; species Pinus taeda. The sequence continues at coordinate 7,222 of APFE031153536.1, read as the reverse complement.
GAGCATATGCAACCCTATTTTTCTTACCCTTGATATATTTGTTCTCAAAGTAAAAATAATTGATTGTGGCTAGCCACCTGGTCTGCTCGGCATTCATATTTGGTTGGTCAAACAAATATCTCAACCCATTGTGGTCACTCATTAATACAAACCTCCTCCCAAGAAGATAATGCCTCCACATCTTCAAGGCATGAATAATAGTTGCCAAATCAAGATCACGATTCACATAGTTATACTCATTCTTATTCATCTTCCTAGACTCATAACACACCACATGTCCCTCCTTCATCAATACTCCACCAATTCCTATTTTGAAAGCATCTGTACACACCATGAACTCTTCATCTGGTTCAGCAATATTAAGAATTGGGGTTGTTACACAGTAATTTGTCACCATTGGTCACCGTCCCTGTTACCCCTGTTTTCGTACATTGGATGATACATTCCGGGACCTGTGAGCAGTGACATAACCTAAAAACATTTGCATTATGTTCCCCTGAGTATGTACTTCATGTTCCCTGAAGACACCTTCTGCAAATTATCCCTGAAAAGTGCCCTTTTTCCATTGGCGCAGGTACACAGTGTCTTACCCGTGCCAATCACTGAGATCCTCAAAAGGGGGCGCGCCCATTGGCGCTCTGTCCTAGAGCAGCACTCGCGCCACCTAAATTTGGTAATGATTTTTGGCCAACGCGCACCAATATGTTTTTTCCTCTCTTATCATGAAGTTCTTTGAGGGAAAAATCCACATGATAGAGGTCGAGAGTCATCATTTATCCTTGAAAACTATCCTCAGTAGCTTTTCAGGGATAATGCCAATCCACAATGGGCGTCCTGGAACATTGAATCTTCCTCCCTTCTCCATCTATAAAAGTCTGTCCTCATGCATTAGACAAGCTAGTTTTTGCTAGAGTTTTTGTGAGTGCTGGAGTAATGCTAGAGTGATATTAAGAGTTTTGAAGCATACGGAGGTTATGCTGCCGAAATCCTGAGAGAGAGAAGGTCTTTTGCAAGGCATATATAGCTGCTCGCCCAGCCAGAGAATAGGTTCAACTTCAGAACCTTGGTTGTATCTTTCTCTGCCTATTACTCATTAATAGACGACTATCATTATGGTTCCACTCATGTGTCTTTATAATGATGATTGAGTTATATCTTTTCTGACTGATATATAGTTGCATCTAATGGATTTTATGCTTGTATTTGTGTCGTTCTTTGCATGTGCAGGTGTCTGTTCACGAGGATCGTGGGGATTGTGACCAGCCGGAGCAAAGGAATGGGGACGACGATTCTTCTACAAGTACTAGCGTTGGAATCTAGGTAGGCCATCATCATCGATCTTTGATTTGCAATTAGGAACCTGTGTGTTAGCGTTGTGTGATTGTTGCTAGACCCCATTTGGGCTAGTGGGATCGCCTCTGTCCACAGAGGGTATTTACCTGTTCAACAATACCCATTAGGTTAGATTAATAAATCAACTTAGATACATGTCACAAAGCAGTGTCGGTTAAAATTTGCATTACATCTAAGTACATTGATGAAGTGGAGTTAGATGTGGTCCTAGTAGACATATGTGGAGTTGTCTTAGGAAGTCCTTATCTTTATGATAGAGATGTAGTGTTTTACAGAAGAGAACATAAATATCACCTAAAGAGAGAAGGGGTTGAATTTATTGTTAGGGCAGATAAAGTCAAATCAAACTTGGATTTAATTGTTACAAATCAAGTTAAGCAGTTGATAAGTTCAAGTAAATATGTACTCATGTTTATTAAGGAACAACATAAGGATGATTGTTTGAGATGCAAGATTCAGTTTATAGATCAATTGGTCAAGGTGATTAATTCTTTTCCAAGAAATCTTATTCATAAACAAGATAAGCAACATGAGATACATTTAATGTCCTATGAACATCTTCTTAAATACAGAATGAATCTCAAATCATTTATTCAACTGAAATCTAGAAGCTATCATCATCAGCAATGGATTGTAGGGAATGGTACATGTGAGTCTAATAAGAGATTGGTTTCAAATGGTATGTTTATTTTCAGTTTCAGGGGTGCAGGTCAGTGTTGGGAAAATTCAGTATTACATTTCTTTGGTAATGCATCATCATTTCATGCTTTAAAAAGTAATGAAGCCTCTTTTCAAGTGGAGAGGAAGTCTATAAGTTTTCATGACAAAGAATTTTCGAAAGCAGATCTAAATTTTCCTTATCATGATTTGAAAACTAATGCATTAAGTGAAAATGTTAGCAACGGAGATATCAATTAATAGATGAAGAAGTAGTGATTCAAGTAAATCAACAATTACTTAGATACTTTCAAAATCAAACGAAGTTGCAGCAGTCTTTACATCACTACTGGATGAGTTCTGTGCAGCAAGTTTACTTAGTAATCAATCAACTGGAAAGTAAATCAAGTCAAGTAATTGATGTGAAATCAAAATCAAAGGAATCTTTGAATATTTTAGTTATTCTGGAAAGTAGAATGTTAATACCCATTAGATGTATTGAAAAAATTTCTACAAATATTGTTTTCAAAGATGTGTTTGAATCACTAACTCATGATTCTTCATGGAAAGAATTCAACTACCATGTTGATAACAAGTTGTTTGCCCATTGTCGCAAGTTGTTCATACTGCGAATGGAAGAAACAGGTCACCAAATCAAAAGGTATCATGGTCAACATCATCAGGGTCATCACATGCAGGTGATTGATCAAATGTATTGGTACATCGTCAAGTTAAGGTGGAAAGAGAGGGATTTCTACCCTCATCGACTAATTTTTTAGTCAAAATTTTGTGGTCCAAAAGCTTTCAAATAGAGAAGAATGATCCAGAAGGATCCGTCGATCCAATTGCACAGGTGTTCAAAGAGTCATCATCAGTGTTCATGGATGTCGTTTAGTGTCGTCATCACTTCAGTTTACTTTCGACAGTGTTGGCTATGATCAGGTTGTCGAGGTAATGTTCATAGGTTTTCATGGCATTCAGCGGAGATGGTTTAGCGCCTAGTTGTCGACTTGAGTTCATTGACAGTTCCCCAGGGTTTTGGTCAATGACATGTGTTTTGTCGTTCGACTTCGCAGGTTTAATGTGTCGACATCAGTGTTTTTAGTGGCATAGATTCATCATCAGGGTTGTCGTTGCAAAGATAGCTGGAGTCAAAGATGTGTGTGGATTGTCGTCGTGGCAGAGGATTGATATCGTCGTTTGTTGACAATCGGCATGGGTTTGTTGTCATCATGTGACAAATTTCGTGAATGTCACATTATGACAAAATTGTACATATGGGTTTTTTTAAATAAATCCTAATCTATGTGAAAATCCTATGCTAACCTAACCCTAAATTATACAAATCCTAAATCATATGCTAAATCTATGCTATAACCCTAAACTTATCATAATACATTACCAAAACTAAGTTCTAAACCTAAAAGACCTATCACTTAAGCTCTCGGCCTGTTACAATGTAAAAACAATACATAAAACATATAAATATCAGCTAACCGCCAACCTAAACCACGCAGTGATTTAAACCGTAGTGCAGTCATGTGAACAGAGGACAAGGTAGCCAACCACGCAGTCAAGGTTTGTCTGCAGTTTCGTTGGACGGTTACAGATAGAGGTAGCGGCACTATGTGAACGCCAGAACAGTCACAACCGCAAACAATCATGGTTAAGGTCATCAGAACCGACAGAGCCCTAACCACGGGGAAACACAGTTGTTCACATGCACTGTTGGACTTCTCCACTTGGTTAGCAATCAACTAACGGTTGCGTACTGTTATAAGGTTTGTTTGTGGGTTTTTATTGTTTAGTTTGTTTTAAATTAATTCGAAGACCATGGCATCATGAACCAAGGTGGAAAATCATAACCAAAAACCCTAATCCAACCAGTCAAGACAACTCATACACCTCAAAGGTAGTCAAGGATATTTGAATGCACTTGCAGGCCTATAAGATGCAGTTTTTCTCATTGAAGAATAGCTTGGTGGTTTTGGGTTTTTGTATGCAAGTTTTGGAGGTTAGAGGCAATTTTTTTTTCAGTGTTTCGGGAGCATCTAGAGTCAGACTTGGAAATCGTAAGCGGTGTTGGAAGCTGGTTCAGAGAGCTATTTGATGACAGAGGTCAAAATTGCATGTATGTAAGTTTAGTCTATCCAAATCATTGTGTAATCGACTTCTTCTTCTCATTCCTAATAAAATGGTCACCCATCTTGAAAGCGGACCCGGAGACGTAATCCATCAGGGACGAACTCCGTAATCAATCTTGTTGTCTGGTATATCTATGTATTCATTGTTTTCACTTCTGTTTTGCATCTTAATCATGGTTTATCAGTTGTCATAAAGTGATCAATTCAAACAATTTTCCTCGATTTCCGTGCTTTCAATTAACATTCAAACTCATTAATGGCTAATCAATTCTACATTAGTTTTTAGTATATGGTCATTTCAGATCACTAGTTAAGAGGGAGTGTTGAAAAGTGTAACTAGGTTTGGTCTTCATATTGACATGTAATTATGATTTTATCTAATGATATGTAAAAGAGAAAAATAGAATTATTGTATTACTTGCTTCATGGGTTTCATGAGAAAGAGATTTTATTTTTGAGTCAAGACTCCCATTGGGAGTCTCTAGGAATTATTTTTCATCTAGTCATAAAATGTTAGAGTCATTGTAATGTAATGAAGTCATGTTACACTTTGTAAAATGTCAAACTTGTCTATGTAAAGCATCCTCCAAGACCTTGTCACGTATCCTCTTCAAGTCGGCCTACAACGATGGAAGAACTTGCTAGAAGAATTCGGCCTAACCACTTGTGATCATGTCGCCCTAAAGGACATGAGGAAAAGTGTATATGTAGCCACACTCAACCTCACTTAGAGGCAAGCAAATCAACAAGAATTCGATGAGGAAGTGTGAAGAATAAGGCTACAAAGAGAAGTTTGAAGAAGTGATAGGGACAATTTCTTCTAGGAAAGCGAAGGAGGATTCTTCTAGGCATAAAGAAGAAGAGATTATTCTGGGTATAGCGAAGGAGACTTTATTCTGGATATGGCGAAGAATACTTTCTTCTGAGGATAGTGAAGGAGAGTTAATTTTTGGAATTGCAAAGGAAGGATTCTTTTAGGGTCAGTGAAGAAAGGGTTCTTATGGGATACTTGTTTTGGGTAACTGAGCTAGAGACTAGAGACCGAGATTCTCTAGGAGAAGTCAAGAAGAAGTAGTGTGAAGACTAGAGACCAAGATTCTCTAGGAGAAGCCAAGAAGAAGTAGTGCAAAGAATAAAGACTAATTTTCTCTAGAAGAATTTGGGGAGAGCAGTCCAAGATTAAGAAGAAAGTTGAGAAAGAGAAGAGGCAAAACATCAAGGTTATTGGGAGGGTACTATAGTCAAGGGTCTTTTTCATGGTCTTGGTACTTATCAATTGAAGATATAGAAGAAGAATTTTGATCGGGTTTTCCTCTCAAGAGGTGAGAGGTATTGGCCCTGGCTGACAAGCCTACATACTGTGTCACTGGAATTTTATTGTGCATATTGGTAATTGCCTTGATGAAAAGAACACAATAATAACATAATGAAGAAAAGACTATAAGCTAAGAAGTAAAAGTATATCACAAGCAATTATCAAGTAGATAAATCTTTTAACTATTTATGCCCTATATTTCTCAACAGGTGTAATAGCCCTAGGTTAAAAATCCATGTAATAAAGTTAATAAAGGAAAAATAAGACCAAGGTCATGGGACATGTATTCCAAAATGAATATTGGGAAAAACATCCTAGCACGTATTCATTTGGTTTATTATGGCTAAGGGGAAATTGGCAAAGGTAAAGGCTTTAGAAAGACAAGAGGAATTAATTGATATTTTATTTATGAAAATAATGGAAATTAGGAGAAAATGAAGGTGAAAGGTCACATGTTGTGTATGAGGAGGAAAATGAAGGAAAAATAATGAAAATTGAATAAAATAGAGGCTTCATTTCTAAAAAGGCTTTTGAGGATCAGATCACAATCTTTTGTTAGTTTTAGCTTGGAGCTCTCTATATTCTCTATATTTTCTCACACTCTTGCACACTTAGAGAATTCCTGGAAAACTCTAGTAGTGGAGAAAGGAAAGAAAAGGAAGGAAAAAAAAAAAAAGCAAAGATCAAGCAAGGAAGAATTGGATCAAGCAACTATAGTGGGATTACTTGCAGGTATCTAGTTGCATGTATGATTTCCTTGTTAGTTTTGACATGCATGGTATATGGATGTGTGTATTTGGTTCTCTTGTTGTCATTGGCATGGGTTTTTCCAGGTGTGACAGTGTTTCTCATCCTTGATAGCCATGGTGTGATGGGGTTCTTTCATTTGGTTTAGTTGGATTGTCAGATGGTTTCAAAACTAAGTGAGGTGGTCTCAGGAAAATTCCCAAAGGCGTAGAAATCCCTAGAAGGGTCAAGGTGGTATATGCAGTAAATCCTGAGGGTGCAGACAGGAAAATTCCTCACGGTTTGGGTGGAGAGATCTAGAGGCATCCATGCTTGTTTAGGGCCTAGTAATCCCTAGACCAGTAATGGTGGGATTACGATAAAGCATGGTTGTATAAGTTCTTGCTTCATGCCCAGAAATCCTTGACCGATTCTGACCCGGATTTAAATAGGAACGCAACAAATTACAGAGATAACCATAAACACAGAGATGCAACGGAAATAATACTTCATTTCATTAATGTAAAATACTTAAATATGATTACAAACAGAAATGTAAATAAACCAGCTAGGGCAATGGTAGCTTATCTCTGAGAAGAGATGTGGTGGCTACATGCCTCTAAACTCTCTTACAATGAGTCTCAAGGGCCTTTTTTTTATTGAACAATAAGAGAAAACCCTAAACAACCAAAACCCTAACCCGAGGAGATGTAACACCAAGAGTATATGGGCCCTATTGGGGTAAGTTGGACATCCAACTTCCCGGGGTTGCGACTTGGTCATATTATCTCCGTTTGACGTGCATGATAACCCATTGGAAATATCTCTCCGAGCACTATGACAGAAAAGGCGATTTTAGACCAAAAAATCACTACCAGTAGATTTCCAAAAAAAACGTCGTTTAGGGCCTCAAAACTGCTCTGGAAGTTTAGGACCCCAAAAACTGCTAAAAAATAGTAAATTATGCTATAATTAAGGAAACTGAAAAAATTGAAAGAAGCAATGGTGGGAGTCCAAGTGGAATTGG
>APFE031153532.1:0-32572 GCA_000404065.3 Pinus taeda | reverse complement strand
ACACATCTAATCTACACTAACCCGGGATATATATCTCCTATTATGCGATCTAAAAAAGATTTCGAACAATAACTGGTAATAAAGATCATTCAGCTATCATAAGAATAGAAATCATTAAAGATAAACTATTTTGCATAAGAAGTTAGGCAAAACAATTATGAGCAGCATATCGCATAATAAGTTACTTATATGTCAGATACAAACAATATGACTCCACCGTACAAAAGTGCCAAATGATAACCCATACATTCATATAATGACATATAAACAACTGAAACTATAAATCACTTAAAGAACATAAGCAGAAATAGTCAAGAGATAAAAGTACCATTTATGACTGGTTTCACTCATAAGCTTCAAGCAACAATGATTTATCTCTCCTTGTCTAACATCTACTAAGAGTACAGAAGTGCAACATCAGTAGCAGACATCAGATGCAAACATTAATAAACCTTGATCCATCCATTCATCAAAACCACCTCTGAGGGCACAAAAGTGCATGTTCTGAGGATGAGTTTTTGACAAATCTCCGAACCCTTCTCTAAATGCCTGAGAAGGGTTTAAATACTGCTTAACTAATTAACTTGATTACATAAATTTGGGATTCGGTTTTCAAATGACCGTCCCTCTGATAAAGCAAATTATTTCTAAAATTAAATCTAAATTTGAACTATTTCTGTATTTGCTCCTTAGTGCTGTAAGTGTGCAACATTCGTCTGAGAAGAGTTGGTTGGTTGCCTTTCCCTTTTTATGTGTGCTATAAAAAATAGAAGTAACAAGGGCCGGCACCACTTTTTTGATAAACTATCAGATATTTTAGAGAATCTCCCACTAATTGAGTGTATACTTGGTAATAACTCAAATTTTCCTCAAACTAGATCTGCTTTTGCTATTTCGGTTTTCTGTCTTCGCGAATGACTTGATGAGTCAGAAGACTTTACTTTCCGAGCAATTCTTTGGATTGGAAACTGCCTTCGTTCTTCATTCTGGGCTTTTCTGTCGTGTAAGCTTCAGGTATCTTTGTAATCATGCTACTTTTGTGTGCCTTTGATTCTGAGCTTCAGATGGCCTATCGGTCGTTAGCATATGCTGAGTGATACTCTGGAATCTGTAGTCTTATCGTATGTGGTTCCTGCTTCTGAAGAAGTCTCTTCTGTGTTCTCCGAGCATCAGCGCTTTCCTCTTTTCCTTAGATGTTTCCTGCAAAAAAAAAAAATTACTCCATTTTATCTCCTGTTTTATAGTTTGCATAAAGGAAAAGAGTAAATGAAAATAAAGATTGATATGAAAGCTTAATATCTTGTGTGTGTATAATCATGACATTCAAAGTGAACTAACTCTTCGAAAAACAAAAAGTAGCCATTCGTACGATCACTAATTTCTTTTTACAGGCGCACGCCTAATTCTGATTAATGGACAACTTTCCTTGAATGTTGTGCTGAGCAAGATTCGCGCTCATCGCAGATTGCAGATTTGTATTATAGTACTGTGGTATCGCAATATCGGATCATCGTAGATCGTATATTGTGGATCAGAGATCGCAAATCGCAAATTGCGGATATTAATCATTGCATCTTACTCTATGCGGTTGCTGCGATATGCGACGTCGCACATCGGTCGTCGGGGATTTCTTAAGCTTCTCCTTTTAAGAGTGCTTATGGTAAATGTGATGTGATGAATTTAGCATCGCTTCTTCATGGTTTGATATGCTTACAAAAGAAGTGTTCCCTTTGTTTTTCTGCCATAAGATTCTAAGGAAAAAACAAAAATATTCATGGGGATTTTGTTTGAATTTTTTACTAAGTTTCCCCCATTTGCTCTGTGTTGTTGCTAATAACAAACAAAAGAGGGGGGGTTGTTGGTGACCACAACACAACCTTAGACCCAGGAGCATCTGGCAAGTACTTTTGTAGGATCCCAGACTGAGAGTAGATCAGTTCTAATTGCTGGGCCCTAAAAATGGATTTATCTTCGGAATAGACCCCTGACATGGAGACATCCTTAGAGATCTCAGGTATCAAAGACTTCAAGAACCACTGGAGATGGTACTCCGGAGGGATTTCAGCTTTAATAAGCCTCTTTCTCCATCTCCATTCCTGAATGTGATTGGAAATGTGAGTTGCCCTATCCTGACGAAAAGTAGCTAGTAGTTCAGTTCCGGCATCATACCGGACTGGCAAATGAAAATGGTGCAAGAAAATATTGGCTAAGTCGGTGAATGATGTAAAGCTGCCCCTAGGAAACTCTATATATCACTTAGCCGCGTTGCCAGTCAAGGTGCGTTGAAATAATCTCAACGTAACCGAGTCGTCGATCAGGGAGTTCGATGAGCACCATAAGTGGAACGTGGTTACGTGGTCGCCCGAATCCTCACCACTTTTCCCTTCGAATTTTGGAATATCCGAAGGGAGTTTAGTTGGGACTGGAGGCCAGGCCAGATTATACTTTATTGGGTCGTTAGTTAACTTAGTGAGGTCTGGCAAGTTTAACATTGCTAGAAACGAAAGTCTAGGCAGGGCTTGGGGATTCCACCCTGACTGGGCGGCAGTCCCGAAGCTCTGGAAAGATTGGTCTGGATTTTGGAAGGCACCAGGCTGCCCGAAGTAACCAGTAGAACCTGCCGAGCCAGAAGGCGGGCCTTGTGACCCAGCAAAGCTCGGAGTTTGACCAACTCCGGCCGTATATCCACCATACCCAGCAAAGTTTCCTCCTAAAGGATTGTAAGGAGTTGACAACCCCTGATATGGATTCCAAGCTGAAGCTAGGGGAGGAATGCTTTGGAATGAACTAACCGTGGTATACGGCCTATTCTCATATTGGCTGAAGAATGGATTCCCAGTTCCGGCACTACTAAGCCTAGGGTTATTCCAACCTTGGAAAGGATTGCTGCTTTGTCGTACCGAAGAAAAAGGCATAGATCCTATCATAGGGTTGGAATGTGGTATATGACCACTTCCAAATGGAAAACCTTGGAATGAAGCTGATCCACTCATCATAGATGTGGTGGCCCCGAACGGAACTGAAGGAATGCCCTGTGAATGGGCGCCAAAGGGGAAGTACCCAGAACCGAAAGCATTTGTTTGGGAATTTCCACTTGTGGACGGAATGGAGGTAGACCCCACAAAAGACGTGCTAGCAAAAGATCCGAATAAAGAGATGGAGGGGATGGAAATAGTTCCACCCCCTTGTATAAATATAGGAGTCTGTACAGTCGTAGCACTAGTAGAAGCCATGCTTTCAGTAGTGGTCATCGAAGGTAAGCGCGTAGCATAACTTGGACTTGACGGCCTATACATCGGAGTCCCAACGTATTGCAATACGTGTGGATGACTGGATGGTAGGGGAGAATTCAGAGCTGCTAATGACTCTGAAAGTTCTTCTACCTCAATATTATCCTCCGCTTGTAAGCGAACTTGAGAAAGAACTGGTGTGTTCCTTTCTTGTTCTACGGAAGTAACAGGCCTTGCTTCAATACTATTTCCACCGAGGGGAGGATCAATCCCCGATGTGTCAATTCCAATGGGACGAAACCCACCGGTATTGTTACCTCTACGCCTTCTCGGAGAAGGCTCTAAACTTGGTGGCGAGAGACCACGAAGTCTTCGAGACCGTTTGGGAGATCGGTCAGCCACTTTGAATTCTTTGTTTAAAATCTAACTAAAGACTCAAAAAATTTAAAGCTAGGCCAACTAAGAGCACAGAGCACCCACTAAAAAGTTCCTAAAGATACAACCAATCAAAACAACTTCCAAGTATTTCCGCTCCGGGTGATTAGGACCGGACACCAAAATACGAGAAAGTGGAAAATAAAGGGCCTTCCGAAGATAGTATGGGATGATGAGGGCCCAGGCCTATCAGCGAAGGTATCAGAGGAAGTTACGCTGACCTCCTAACAACAGTCTGGGCTGGTGCAAGCCCCCAAGCTTCGCAAGGGTGCCCTCCAGTAGTGCTGTTGAGAGTGATACAACGTCGACCTCAGGTGCCACGGGATTCCCCTCCGCAGCCACCTATGTAGTTTCCTAGGAGTGGCAACTAAGGATACCAACTCGTCACAGAAGCCAGGCGGAACGGTCTTGAGGTAAGTTCGGACAAGTAGGAGAGGGGGTATCTCTCTTCCCTGTCTTCACAGACCCTCGCGCTTAACTCCCAGATCCGGAGCTTTCCTGGTCTTCCTAACACTATTGGATTTTCTCTCGTTAATCAGACTCCTATGTTTTGAGGTTTAATGTGGCCTTGGAGAGTTAACTCTCCACTCGCCTATTCCAAGGCCCTAAAATCCTAAAACTTGTTTGTGTAACTTAAAATAAAACAGTTCTAGTTGATTTTAATTAGCGCTTGATTTAAGGGCTGTTCTTTTAGGTCAAAGGATGGTGGAAGTGAAACTGATGGTGTGTTTTGTGACGCAAAAAAGATTAATGAAACTTAACTATATGCTTCTGCACTTTGTCATTGTTTTTCGATGAAAAGTAATCTTCTACAGGGTTCAAGAGGAAACTTCTACTGAAACAAATTTTTTGTTTTCTTTTCTATTCATGCATACTTCGCACTCAAAAGTTAACAAATCTATTTTATGCCAAAAGAGATGCAAATTTGTCCTAAATGCAATACTAAATGCTTGATGCAAGATTGAAAACTACTCTAACAAGAAATGAAAGTTGCTTTGTTCATCAAATTTTCTTTTGCCACTTACAATATTTAGATGGAATATGAGATACTACAATTTCTAAATACTAAAAGAAAAAATCAAGATAACATAAAACACTTTCATTCACCAAAAGGAAACTAAATGAAAAGCAAGTTCAAGAAAGCAAAACAAAAATTATTCAAAAAGTTCACTTCAAAGTAGCAACAAAAAAAGAAGTCTTTTTGAGAATGCTCTCAACAAAAACTGACACTTTGCGATTGAAACAACAAGCAAGAAACACTTTTTGCAAGTTGACGCCCTACAAAGAATGAAAACTCAATAAAAAACAAATGTGTTTAAAAGGGCTTTTTGACAATCGAAGGCAACAAGGAAAGCTTTGGTAGCAAAGACTAAAGAAGATCAAAAAGACAATTTCAAGAAAGTATCAAATGACAACTTTGCTGAAACAAAGAAGTAAATGGTCATAAAAATCGATTTTGTTAAGCAAACAAAAAGTCACCAAAAAGCAAAGTTGAACACAAAGATTGATAACAATCTTTCTGCTCTGATAACTCAGAGCAGCCAAGATTCCAATCAAGAAACCTTGCGTGTTTTTAGCAAAAAGATGATGACACTTGAAAACACAAACCAAGACCAAAACTCCTTATAATTAGAGAGAAATCAGAGTAAGGATGCTCGGTGTAAAACAAAGGACTGATACTGACAAAGATGACTGTTCAAAACTGACTGAAAGCACCAGACACATTCCAGAGACAAAAAGATTTACAAATCTTGAAAGTTTCCAGGTATACGCGACTGTGCTTAGTGCAGACTGCGTGTATACGCGACTGTTTCTGAGGAAACCTGCGTATACGTGGGTTTACTTCAGACAAAAAGCGTTCATACGCTTCTGTAACTAAACAAAACAACGTGCATATAATATTTCAGGAAAAATAAAAAAGAGACTCAAGAAACTGGTAAAACTCAGAAGTCAGAAACAGACCAGACAATAACAATAAACCAGCAAGCAACTGAGCCCTGATAGGCTTGACAAACGCCCAACTAGGAACAACAAGAGTGTTGTTCCCCAGCGGAGTCACCCGTTTTGTTGAGGGATTTTATCCCCTAAGGCTCTTGGGTGGAACCCTAGCAGACTGAAAGTTGTCTAAATCAAGAAACATGCACACACACAGCCATTATGCTAGAAAAAAGCTATTTTTAAAGTAAGAAGGACGTACCTCAGGTCCTACATTCGGGTAGTTCCTCAAGGGTCCAAACCCTTCTTCGCGTCCCTTCCACTCCTTTGCCCTGCAAAACCAACAATGCCAAAGAATGCAACAGTATATGGACAAAGATTTATATGAAAATCATCTTTATGTTATACAAGAAAGGAGTTAGTTATAAACTTTTAGACATCCATTCATACATGAAATTCAAACATGAACATCATTAACATAAAGAAAGAAGCATATCGGGAACAAGACTTGTTTCTTTTTTAGACAAATAGAATAGTACAAAAAAGAGCAATATCACCTGAACAACTTCTGCAGGCTCAAATCTCAGCCTCCTTCTGGATCCGTCCCGCCTCAAGCCTCTAGTAGGTCTCCTTCCAATACTCACTCCAAGATGTCATAACTAAGGGATGAACATCAAATCACAAGGAAACAAGGGTTTCCTGTACAAATGGGGGAAGTGCAGAAGGCACAACGGTCTTCAGACCTGATCAGGGGGAAATCTCAGTATAATAACCTTTCTCTCTCTTCTCTCCTCATTTAGGCCTTCCCTTTGGTGTCTTTTTATACCAATTCCAAAGTAGTTTTTTAGTTAGGAATTGGTTGGGAACAGTTGAGGCCACGGGCACTAACATGTGATCAGCAGGTGAAACCCGCGATCTCCGCTCGAAAATAAGGAGTTTTATATTTTTTTTAAGTGTTTTAATACATATACGCGGGTTGGGTATATATGAACCCACGTATACACGCGTTTAACTCAGGGCAATGTCGCGTACAGGGAATAAAACATTGTTTTTTAGATTTCGGACCAGGTATGGAAGGAGGGGTTGCCCTAGGCCATGAGTGCAACATCACAAAGCATAATAGTGAGATTTGGAGCAATAACACACATCACTTATTACATTCACTTCCTGATAGTTGTCTTGTTGTGTGTCTCCTTCTTTTCCCTTCTGAGACTTACAATCTTTCTTTAGTTATCCATTCTTCCCACATTTCCAACAAACTATCCTTGATCTAGATTTGGATCTGATTTTTCTTGAATTACTACAATTCCCTGGGCTCCTTCGTCTTTCCATTTTTCTTACCCTAGTCTATGCAATTGAAGCATTATTTGATGTCTCACCAGAGATTTTTCGTCACATTTCCTCGCTAAGGATGGCACCAAAAACATCATTAAACTTTAAAGTACTAGATCCAGAGAGAAAATTACTAATAACCATGACTGAGCCATTCCTACTTTCTAGAAATGAGCATAGAAACAACATATCCCTAACATCATCATCAAAATTTACCCCAACAAAACTTAACTATCTCGTAACCGTGTTAAATTTATTTTAAATTATTAGCAACAAATCGACCTTCTGAAATCTTCATATCAAATAGATTCTTCATAATAAATACATTACTCGAGGCTGAGGGTTTTTCATATAGTTTGGCCAATGTCATGATTACACCTTCTGTTGTCTTTTCCTTTGAAATGTTGAATGGCATCGACGCTGGTAGCCACAACCGTATTTTTCCTAGTTCCTTTCTGTCAAGAAGATCCCATTCTTCATTTGTCATACTTGTCAGATTATTTTCTTTTCCACTCAATGGCAGGTAAAGATCATTCTAATAAAAATAATCCTCCATTTGTATCTTCCATAGCTAGTAATTTTGGTTGTTGAATTTCTCAACCCTAAACCTACCATCTTCCACCATTTCTCCAACTCAAACCAAGAACCCTTCTCTCATGTGATTTTATCGGCCAAATAAACCTTTGACTCTGATACCAATTGCTAGAAATTAAATAACAGATCAATGGAGCACATAAAATATTGAGGAATCACAAACACAGAAAAGCATAAAACAAGAGAGACACAGATATATATGGTTCACCCAATTTGGTCTATATCCATGGAGAAACAACCACGCCTTCCTTTTATATTATCCAACAAAATGAAGAGATATAATCTACAATAAATCCGCTATAATTTCTTCTTCGCTCTCACACAATCTCTCCTCTTTTCTTCATGCATAGAATAATTCACAGCTACAATACAGTTCCCTCATATAAACTGAGGGTTGCCTTGAAGGGAAAAAAAAACCCTAAATTAACATAACTTCTATCATAAGATCATTTTCCTAATGAAAGGCCCATATTGACTATGAAATTACAATATTTTACAAGGCATTTTTTTTTTGGGGGTGCTACGCCCAAACCCTTTCTAGGGGGGGCTCATACAATGACCCCCCTGATGACGATCATACAGGTGACGTTGCTGCCCTATTAGGAACATGGATCCAACATGACTAAAAAAAGACCTCTAAATCCATCTAGATTACAGATGGTAGTCATGTGCTTGGATATAAAATGTGAAGTATCCAAAGTAGGATGTGGCCTAGAACCCCACTTTGTATATTCATGCTTACAATCATTAGCAATTATTGAAAATATATGGATGATGATTTATAGACAGACTAGGATGCATATCTCGAAAAAATGTAAAAAATATAAAGCATTACATAAAGGGGTCATTCTAGAATATATTTTAGCTAGACATACTTATTCTATGTAAAGCTCAATTAAATTATGTTCATCTCATCTGTGGAGTCTTACATTACACATATTTTCCTTGTCTTATGCCATTTCATTCTGAATAATGTACAACAAAATCATTGGAAATCATACATGTCTTGAATTCACTAGTTATTTGGGATCAAGAGTACCTAGGCAATACCTTGGCCAAGTAAGTGGGATTACCAATGTCGCTAGACTGTTTTCTTGTTCATATAAATCTAAGAAGGACCTACAATATGTAGTCTTAACCATGCATATTAGTTTGATGTGTCTCATTGCTTGCTTACTTTCCATTAGTCTCACTTTGTTCTTTTGTTTCAGAAATTAGTTGTCTTCATGTTGATCATGTGACACATAGTAACTAATATTGCACACGCCACACCTTGTTTGCATCGACTGGTAAATGTAATCATCATAATTGTTCTTAGATTTATTTTGACAAAGACCTATATATGGTATTAATGCAAGTTTCACTATCTAAATTCATATGGCTCTTATTATCCTAAAAATATATCATGATGGTGATATAGTGTGCATACTTGGAGTCATTGATTACAAAAAGGATCAATTATTCCACTAATGTTAATGAGAAAAGACAAGACAAGGCATATCAAGTAATATACTATAAGGAACTCTAAAAGTATTACATTTCTAATGGTGGAGATGCTTCATACTATCACCATTTTAAATATTCCTAGCGGATTTATAATTTCAACTCACATAATAATCAAATTTCATATATTGCATACCATAATGTATCTATACCCCTGCAACTCGAATTCGGGCATGTTGAACTGCAGGGAAAATTGTAGATTTCATTTAGTCCAATAATGTTAAATTCTACTTGAAATATTTACATTTATTTTCTCCCAATAGAGATCAAATCCATGGTATACTTGGCGTTCGATAAGGTAAGAACTTGGTGTAGCAAGCTTGAACACGTTCATGATCTACGAAAGAAGACTATTCTTATATTTTTCACACCCTTGTCCAAATAATATTAGCTCACATGCAAAATCCAAACCATAATTCAAAAGAAATTAAGTCAATTGGAGAATGATCTCATAAAATAAGAAAAAGATTGTGCCTTCTAGCAACCCAAACTTTAGTCTTATCACTTTTTCTTCTGTCCAACCTTCCTTCCAAACTAGCCTGTGAGGGAACTTGAATTGGAGCCAATTTTTTTCTTGTTTGTTGATAATTGCACAAGAAGGTATATCAATGGAGACTTGAGTATTATCTAGGATTGTAAGGTGACTATAGATGTGAAAGACTAAAATATTCTCTATTTATGGGCATATCTAGTAGAGAAACAATTGATTTATGTTGGAAGCATTAGGTAGATTTATTAAGCAATGAATCCATTTCCTTTATTTCCCTATAGTCAATAGAATCAATGCATTATCTAAAGTTATAGTTATGAGAATTAGATATTCATAAAAGGAGACAAACAACAAGAGGCAAAAACTTCTAAATTGTATAATTTAAAGTCAGTGGCAGAAACTTCTTACCATATTTTAGTCTTTGTGGCCAAGGGTTTGAATCTCCAAGGGGAAATTTTGGATCTCCAAGTGGTGTTATCGACAAAAACAAGCTCTGAATATACTCTAGGGTTTTGGATCTGCAAGTGGCAAGGGGTTTGGATCTACAAGTGATAGGTTTGGGTCTACAGGTATTAAGTTGCAGGATCTGAATCAATTGGCACAATATATGTATCTTAAATGATATTTGCAAGAACTCTTAATGGAATTAGGTGAATTAGTGAAACTTGAACTGGACTTGTCAGTTCTCAATGTAGAGTCATCGAATCTGCAACCTTTGTATTTTATACCTTAGCTGTTGTCGGCACAAGATCTGTATTCTAGCAAAAGGGTGCTTGGGTGGGAACTTAGTGAAGAGATGATGGGACTAAAACTTGGAACTAATGGTGGAAACAAGTAGGAGTTGTGAAATGGTGAAGTGGCACGACAAAGAAATGTCTAGGCAAAAAAAAACATATATATAATGGTCGTCACAATTTAAAATCATAATACTTTTAAAAATATATTATAATGACATATAATATAAGATAAATATTTTAAAAATAGAAAATCATAATGTTTTTAAAAGATAAATATTCTTCAAAGGTAAATATGCATATTATACCCCACACACATACATTCATTTTCATTAGAGAATGCTATGCATACACATTAAAAAAATATTACCAAAATGATAGAGATTCACATGAATATGCAAATTCCAACATTAATTTGGTTTATGTAGTATGAACCATCAAGTATGTCAAGCCACACCAAAATTTAAAGTATATGTGTTGGTTAACATGTACACTTGTAATAGTATTGTTTTCCAATTTAGTGAATTTTAAAAAATGTGCAGATTATAAAATACACCCATGCACTACATAACTACAAAAACATAAATAATCATCATGATACTTTTCAAAGTTATGCATTGATAATCATGCTCACCCTTTTCAAAATATTAGCATGTATGTGAAGGTCTAATAAATAATTCATATACAAATACCAATTATATTGCATAATCAATCCTTATAGGTCCTTAACAAGGTGATGCATATATGATTCTTTTTGTGTCATATATTTGGTTGTCCAAGGCCCTATCCATCACCTATATATGCTAGAAGCATCATTTCCAACCATGCACATTTCCTTTATTTCGAAATTCATCATCAAGGTCATGAGACCTATCTTTGTTGTGTAAGATCTTGCAACTTTTTACATATTATACTCATAGAAATAAATATATTTATATATCATAACACCTATGAGATTCTCTTGGTTTCAAGAATAATATAATATTATCTACTAAGCAAGGCCAACCATGTGAAGGTGGAAGTTCATATGAACCCCCCTCGCCCCCCCAACATCACTCTCAATATTCCCAACACCCAATTTATCTACTATAAATTTTTTGAAAGCAACATAGTAAGAATCAATCATATATAGAAATTACTAAGAAAAAATATTTAAGTTCAATGAAAGAGAACAAATCTACAATTGAAAACATATAAATTCATAACGCGTACATTACAACATTTCAATATCCTTAATCTTCTTCTTCATCCATTAGATCAACATTTATGTTATCCACTTCAAAAATGGCATTGAAATTATCTGTAATTTCAGCATCATCATCAATGTCATCACTTCCAATAGTCATATCATCATGACGAACACCATCTCCTACATTTGGTTCAACTTCTTCAAGTTATTCATATGTCAGTACATCATTAATATCATCTTCATCAACAACATTGTCTCGAACATCTCCTTGAACTTCTTCAACATCTTTGTGATCCGACACATGATCATCAACTAACTACTCCTCTACACCATCATCCTCTTCAACGTTATCATCTTCTTATCATACATTATACTCTACCAACCTTCCTCTTGGATCATATCTAACAACATATGACCAACCCGCTTTACTTGGAACCTTTGAGTAAAATACATGTTCGCATTGGCTGGGAAGAACATAGCGATCCAATCCTGGGTCAAATGACCTTGTATTAGCCATAGTAAATCCATTAGCATGTTGAATAATTGTTCTATCGAGATCATGTTCATTCATTCCTATCCTATACCATTCCACATCGATTATAACAAATTTTAAGGAATCAAAGTCAAACTCAAGTATGTCATCCAAATACCCATAATATTGATTTTCAGAGACTTGTGGTCGTGTGTCACTTCTAGAAGAAACATTAGTGACCAAGAATACTACAATTATCCCACAATCATAAATTTTCCTCTTTTCATCCAAATTTTTGGTGCGAAACTTACGGCCTTTGTACCACATAGTGTTGCTGTTAGAAAATTATATATTACAGAGCAATGGAACACATAAAATATATTGCATAAATATAAAAACATAAAACACATAAAACAAGAAAGACATAGATATACGTGGTTCACAAAATTTGGGATATGTCCATGGGAAACAACCAATCCTTCATTTTATATTATCCAACAAACTAAAGAGATACAACCTACAACAGATCCACTGTAATTCCCTCTTCTCTCTCTCTCAATCTCCTCTCTCTTTCTCGCTCAGAATACAGATGTACATAGACGCAATACAATTCCCTCATGTATAGTGAGGGGTTGCCTTCTAGGGAAAAACACCCTAAATTAAACATAACTTCTACCGTCAGATCTCCGCCTAATGATCAACCCAGATTGACTACGAAATTACAACATTTTACAAGGCAATTTTACATCTATTTTTAGCTTTGGGGGCTCCTAAAGATTGCTGCTGCCGCCCCCTCCCCCGGACCCCCCTTGCAATGCAAATATTACTGGTTGCATTGCCTCCACATTATGAACTAAGGTCCAATGCAGTGATACCTTTGAATAAAGAAGATAATCAGGCTCCACACCTAACAATCTCCCAATTGGAGACTGATTATAGCAACTCCATCACTGCTTCATTTGCTGGATAATATAAAAGGAAGGACTGGCTATTTCCCATGGACATAGCCCAAATTGGGTGAACCACGTATATCTGTGTATCTCTTGTTTTATGAGTTTACATTTATGCAATATATTTTATGTGTTCCATTGCTATGTAATATATAATTTTCTAACAATTGGTATCAGAGTTGAAGGTCTATTTGGCTGATAAACTCGTAGGAGAGAAGGGTTCCTGGTTTGAGTAGGAGCAATGTCAGAAGATGGTAGGTTTAGGGTCAAAAAATTTAGTGACCAAAACTACTAGTTGTGGAAGATGCAGATGGAAGATTATCTGTATCAGAAAGATCTATACCTACCATTGAGTGGAAAGACAAAAAAGCCGACAAGTATGATAGACATAGAATGGGATATTCTTGACAGAAAGGCACTTGGAACAATACGGCTGTGCCTAGCGGCATCAGTAACCTTTAATATCTCAAAGGAAACGACAATAGAGGGTTTAGTGTCGGCATTGACCAAATTATATGAAAATCCCTCGGCCTCAAATAATGTATTTCTTATGAAGCGTTTATTTAATATGAAGATGTCAGAAGGTGGATCTATTTTTGATCATTTAAACGAATTTAATACAATTACTAGTCAGTTAAGTTCTGTAGGGGTAACTTTTGATGATGAAGTTAGGGCTATGCTATTTCTGTGCTCATTTCTAGAAAGTTGGAATGGTTTAGTTATGGCCATTAGTAACTTTGTCTTTGGATCTAGCACTTTAAAGTATGATGATGTTGTTGTTGCAATCCTTAGCGAGGAAATGTGATGGAAAAGCTCTGTGAGACATCAGGTAATGCTTTGACTGCAGAGACTAGGGGAAGATAAATGGAAAGAGGAAAGAGCCCCAGATATCGCAGTAAGTCAAGGAAAGGCAGATCCAAGTTTAGATCGGGGATAGTGTGCTGGAAATGTGGGAATAAAGGGCACCTGAAGAAAGACTGCAAGTATCGGAAGGGAAAAGATGGAGATGCACAACAAGAAAACAATCATGAAGCGAATGTGATAAGTGATGTGTTGCAAGATGCTTTGATTTTTTCATTAGAAAATATTATTGATGCCTAGGTGGTAGATTCGGGGGCCTCATTCCATGCCACACTTGATAGGAAACAATTTCATGATTATGTTCAAGGAGATTTTGGACAGGCTCGATTGGGTGATGATAAACCCTATAAAATTATTGGAATGGGTACAATTTTCATAAAACAACAGAATGGAAATCAATGACTATTGAAGGAGGTAAAGCATGTTCCAGATTTGAAGAAAAATCTAATTTCAATAGGGCAATTGGGAGGTGAAGGTTGTGTAACTACTTTTACAAATAAAACTTGGAAGGTCACTAAAGGAGCCCTAGTAATAGCAAAAGGAGAAAAGGTTGGTACATTTTATTTATGCAATGGTATTTTCTAATTCTGTCAACGCTTTAACCTCTACAGGAGCAGATATGACATTGTGGCACCATAGGCTTGGGCACATGAGTGAGAAGGGGATGCATATTCTTCACTCAAGAAATTTATTGCCAGGTTTGAAGCATGTTGATTTAAAAGTGTGTGAGAATTGTGTTGATGGAAAATAGAAGAGAGTCAGATTCCTCAGAGTTGGGAAAGAAAAGAAGAGCAAAAAATTAGAGCTTGTGCATACAGATGTATGGGGACATGCTTGGGTATCATCTCTCGGTGGCTCTCATTATTATGTTAATTTTATTGATGATGCAGCCAAAAAGACCTGGATTTATTTTATTCAAAATAAATATGATGTATTTGATACTTTCAAGAAATGGAAAGCTTTGGCAGAAAATGAGATAGGAAAAAGGTTGAAGTGTCTCAGATTAGACAATGGAGGTGAATATTGCAGCAAAGAGTTTGATAGATACTGTTCAGAGAATGGAATTTGAAAAGAGAAGACAATTCTAGGAACACCACAAGAAAATGGTGTGTCAGAGAGGATGAACAAGACAATATGGAGCGTGCAAGATGCATGAGATTGCATGCAGGACTGCCTTTACAATTTTGGCTGTAGATACTGTTGTTTATCTAATAAACAGAGGGATTTCAAGTTCCTCGGATGATGGTATTCCAGAGGAGGCATGGAAGGGTAAAAAGGTAAAATACTCATTTTTAAAGACTTTTGGTTGTGAAGCCTTTGTCCACATTAATAAAGAAAATAGAACAAAGCTTGAGGTAAAATCAAAGAAATGTACCTTTATTGGATATGGTGTTAATGATTTTGGTTATCACTTTTATGATTATGAAAAACAAAAAATCATTAGGAGTAGAGATGTCATATTCAATGAAAAGGTTTTGTATAAGAATCAACTGCAGGAAAAGAAACAGGAAAAAGAAAACAGAGAATACACAGTGCTTGATGAGATCATAGAAAAAGTGAAGGTGCCTGAAAATCATAATGATCAACAACCAGAAAAACAACAACAACCAAAACAATAACAAGCACCTCAAACACCTGAAAGTGGTGTTAGAATATCTACAAGGATAAGTAGACCCCCTGAATGATACTCTCCTTCATTATATTATGTATTGTTGACTGATTCTAGTGAACCAAAATGCTATGAAGAAGCAGTGTAGGTAGAAACTAGGAAGAAGTGGGAGCAAGCCATGAAAGAAGAGATGGACTCCTTAGCACATAACCGAATTGGGACTTAGTCAGGTTGCTTGCAGGTAAAACAACATTCCAGAATAAATGGGTTTATAGGTTGAAGGAAGAAGATGGAAGTACATAAAGGTATAAAGCTAGACTTGTGGTGAAGGGGTTTGCACAGAAAAAGGGATAGATTTTGATGAGATATTTTCTCCTGTTGTTCAAATGACTTCAATCAGAACTATTTTAAGTCTAGTAGTAGCTGAATATTTGCATCTTGAGCAGTTAGATGTAAAGACAACCTTTCTCCATGGTTATTTGGAGGAAGAGCTATATATGCAGCAACCAGAAGGATATGAGGTAAAAGGGAAGGAGAAACTAGTGTGCAGGTTGAAGAGGAGCTTGTATGGCTTAAAACAGGCTCCAAGGCAGTGGTATCTAAAATTTGACAGGTTTATGTTTGAACAAGGTTATACTAGATGTCACTAGGATCATTGTGTTTATCTCAAAAGGCAAAATGATGGAAACTATATTATATTGGTATTGTATGTAGATGACATGCTTGTTGCAGGTTCTAACATGCAGGAAATAAATGTGCTCAAAATAAAATTGGTGAACTCATTTCCTAAACTTCTAGAATGAAGAGATTTCATCTTAGGACCACAAACTGGACATGAAAATTTATCCTTAGTTTGAAGGCCCACAAGAGATGGATTAATAAAATTAATTATAAAGAAAGGGGTTATTTAAAATACATGCATGATATGATCTAATTGAAATAATTATATACTATTACAATCATGCAATGGAAGAGGGGCATCAAGAGTGGGAGGGGTAATTCAATGCCCCGTAGAACAAAAAGAACATACCTTTGCTTGTTGTCTAGGATCAACAAAAAACAACAAAGTGGAGTTTGGGGAGCTTTGGAAAGGTCTTGACCTTTCCAAAGAAAAAGAAATTAGGAAGCTAAGGATAATGGGAGATTCACTGACGGTGATAAGATAAATATCCAAAGCAATGGCAGGAAATTCACCAATCTTATCCTCAATTTTCCAAAGAATAACATTGTTGGCCTCAAAATTCGAAGAAATTTCACTAAATGAGGAAGATGACTCCCTTACCAACTAGGGAGGCCAATTAGAACAATGAGTAATTCTAGTTGATGGAAGGCTTTCTATCATGCCAATCCCATAATATTCATCACAAATGGGAAAATCTTGGAGATAAAAAGAATCAACCCCGATGTCAGTTGATTTAAGGAGAATTAACAACAAACGAAAAATGGAGGCACACAATCCCACAACAAGGGATGGAAAACTATAAATGGGAGATTCAAAAATCTTTCCCATGTTGCAATCCAAGCTCGACCATCACCACACTTGGAGATACCATGAAGGAGATTAGACATGTTTAAATTCTCAAAGGCAATTCATGCGACATAGAATGTGGGATTCACAGCCACCTTAGGAGAGAATTAATGTTACAATGTACTCCTTCTATGAGAGGATCACCTCTACGAACAAATATCATACTCTGGTAACACATGCACTGACGAATTTAATGCTTGATATGAAAGGAAATGGATCCCGAGAGGAGTGGGCAATGATAAATCCGGTAAGCCAAGACACTCATTAGTGCATTGGCATGATCCTTAACTGGAATCCTAATTTGAAGAAATGGATTTGTCAATGATGCAGAACAATAACATAAGGGAGAATTCAGAGAGCTTGAAGGATGTTATGGGGAAATGACTCAAAATTTGTAGAGAATGTATAAATTGTTGGGAAGGAGACTGGAATTTTTGGAAAAAGAGAAGAATATCCAAGCGAAGATGGTTGTACTGAATCTTGAATGGATGCATTCAAGAATGGAAATCTGACTCACTTGAATGGAGACAAATCTGTTGCTTATGAGGACTAAGCAGGAGCCTATCGGGAGTTCGGAAGAAGAAAATTCTAAGGACTTTATGGACCGTATATTGTCTCTGCAGGAAATGAGAAGGTGAGGGAGGAGAAAGGCATGGCAAGCATGTTGCAACTGGGAACAAGTTAGATTGTGGCCCTTGTAGGGAAATTTAGTTAATAATGTAGTATGCTAGGTAAATTTGAAATCTTTTTGGGGAAATTCTGTAGAATTTATGGGCATTTTAGTGTAATATTGTAAAGCAGAAGGCCTGCGAAACTAGGAAATTTAAGTTATGGCTCAACTGGAGTTTTGATGTTGTTGATGTTAATGTTGAATGTAAATGGAGATGGACATGAAAACGAGCCTTTTATATAATACAAATAACTTCTTTGTTGAAAAAAAAATCATGCAATGGAGTGTTACATACCACAAAAAGTTAGTCTTTGGGAATCATGAATTGTCCATAAAAGTATTTCATGGAGTTGAAATTTCCTCTGCCTTATTGGTTTACAAATGTCATATATAGTGATGCTGACTCATAACTTAATTAACTCGTTGATGAGAGGCTCAATATATACATTCACATCATTAACTTGGTACTTACCTAATTGTTTGAAACATAATTACTACTATGATCTATACATATAAGTAAATAAATAAATATACCATATTATGCAACAAATAAGATAAATGAAAATGTTACAATATTGAAAAAAATAACGTAAACAAATACTTGGAACAATCAATGTCAACATAATGTGCTCCCTCTTTATTAATATCCAAGGAGTAAGGTTATTATTGATAACAAAAATTGGCCACATTGAGTAAATAGATATGAACTCTCAAAATGGATTAACACCATCAACTGCCAATGAAAGCCTAACATTACGAGGTTCATCTTTAAAATGTGGCTATTTTTCCTCAATTTCTCTAAATGCATAATCATATGCAAGCATTTGAATAAAACCATCTTCACTTCTCTTCTATGCATGAAAATCCATAAACTTTGTTATGATTTCACACCTAAACAACCACCGCAAACATGGAATTGTGGGAATACGATGTAGAACCTTTTGAGAAACCTTTTTTCATTTGATTAGTTCGATATCTACTACTGTTACATTTCAGGAAATTTGTTTTCTATGCATGTTGTCCATAGTTATATATAATATGATCATTAGGGCATGCATCTATAGCTTGATACTCCATTCCAATTTCTTCCATAACAACACATAAATCTCAGTATGTATGAGATAACTCATTTGGTAATGGCTACGTAAATTCACCTAACAATCTAGTACAACATAAAAATCAATAGTTAGTGTAAACAATATTATTCATAAATATTGCATTCTTATTTCACAGATTAATTAACACTAAAAAAAGGAAAAAAAGATCAACCTTTCATGTGATGAAACATATTACATTATGCCTTAGGATCTGTGTCATAGAAGTGTTTGATAAACAATTCAAACCCTTTAAGTTCACCAACAATAATGTAGCAGAAATAACAATTGCTCTTGAGCCTTCATAAAGTCGTGTCACTACCTTCTTTAGCACAGGTTTATCATCACAAAAAACATCTACGTTCTCATCGATGCCATGCACGCCTTGGATCAGTTGATTTGTCCCATTATCTAGAACTGTCATGGCATCTAGGATCATTATGATCTTGAGCTTCAATATTCACTCCATCTTCCTCAACTTGTAGAAAATCATTTCTAGGACTAATACTTGGTGCAATATTCGAATCACAACACCTAGGGGGCCATGATGGCTTTATAGTAATTTCAAACAATCATGTGAAATAATTAGTTTGTAGAACAAATATTATAACAATCATTTTTTGAAAAAAATGATTAGTATAAGAAAAATATATATAATGATTCATAAATAGCATAAGATTACCATTGGATGATATTCATTCCCCCCTTCAATGTGCCCATTATTCCTACAATGTCTATCAGTTATTTCATATAAAAATCTCCATGGACGTTTGCACTTGAAAGAATTGCAAGGGCAATAACATTTCCCATCATTGACCTCTTGTGGATTAGTTGATCCCCATCTAATGTTTTTTTACATTCTTTTCACAACCAAAAGACAATTATATAGAAGAAAATCATTTTTTTTCTCACAAAAAAGACCTTATAACCTTTTACAATTACTGTAGTTATAAAAAAGATGTCGCAACATCTCTTACATATGGGGTATTTATAAATTTATTTATCGTTGCAATTGTGACATTAGATGACTAGTCAAAGTCAAAGATGACCTATCAAAAAAATGGTCACATTAACCTTGGGGTGTAAAAAACCATGTGCCATTGCAATTGTGACAACTGATGCCTATTGTCACAATTCTGACACAAAAAATTGTCCATCTAACTTGCGACACATGACAAATAATACATCGCAATTATGACGCACAACAAATGTGTCATCATAAGTGCAATGAACACAAGAACCAAAACTAAATAAACGACATTTTTTCTTAACCTTTGTGATAGTATGGGTCATACCGTCAGACTATATCGTCGCAATTTAGTCTTATATGTAGTAGTGTCTAGACATCATGCATGTAGAAGCACTCTAACAACCTATGATATTAACTTCACTCAACTTTTTGTGATACAATTTCAACTATCCCAACTTCCCTGCCAGTTCTATAGACATAGTCCATTTCATATCCATGTTGTTGATTCAGTTGACCGAGCAAAGCACCATTTCAGCACCTATTTGACTCTATAAAGGGGGCTTCAATGGCCATAGAAGGTCCAAAAATTCCCTCTCCCTTTTGGTCGAGCTTGCTTTCACACCCTGATAAGCCGCATTGCCATCCAACCAAGCCTTCCTTTCCAGCATCCAGATTGAACCAATGAATAGCCTCTTTCCTTGCCACCTGCCATGCCCCGGGCTTCCTCCTAAATAGGGTGTTAGACTCCTCTGGACTTTGTCTTGCCACATGCCATGCTCTGAATCTCCAGTCATGTAGGGCGTTCCTGCCTTTTGTTGTATTTGACCCCTTAACTCACCATAAAGAGTGCTATGGACTCCAAACATGTACGAAATTCCTGTTCTAGGGCTCCCTTCTTCAACTATGCCAAGTGTGCAAGAATGGAATCCCCTGGTGCAATGTGCCTCCGGAAAGTCCCACAAATCTGTAACTGCTACTGATCTCCAAGGGTGCTCTGCTATGCTCGGTGAGAGAAGAAAGGCCCATGAAAATGTGAAATAAACCATGTATTTGAAAGGGGTAACATGGAGCATAACTTATAGCTTACACATTTATATAAGTCCTAGGAAACTATTAACAATTGTTGTAGAACATACCAGATCAATCAAACATGCACATTACCTCATAACTGGTTTTGTATAGGTATCGACCTAGATTACCATTCCATTGACGTGGAGCTGGTTGCTCTGAATCTATTACTCTATCAAGCGTTGAAAACTTCACACCAAGCACAAAGACATCAAATCAGTTGACTACAGTTGCACTTCACTAGCCAAAGGGACATAACACTAGTCGTAATCTAGAGACTTGAACACTCTCTCATTGGTGCCAACACACACACACACACACACACACACACACACACACACACACATATAAATTCCCAAGGAGAACCCAAATATGCTTGTGTGGAGATACTAATAGAGCTACTCGACCTACTCTTGAATTGGATTGAAGTCAAAATCACAACAAGGATTTAACTCATCACCCCTCTTGCTTCTTGCACACATACACCATATACACTCCTTATTGCACTATATCAAGGCAACAATCAATTAAATGATTAGATTTACCTCATAATTGGCTTTGTATAGATATTGAACTAGAATACCAATCCACTTACTTGGAGTTGGTTGCTCTAAATCTATCACTCTATCAAGCGTTGACAACTTTTCACTATGCACAAAGACACCAAATCAATTGACTACAGTCACACTTCACGAGGTAAAGGGACACAATGCTAGTCACAATCTAGAGACTTGAACGCTTTCTCATTGGTGCCAATACACACACACACACACACACGCACACTCCTAAGGATAGCCCAAATATGCTTGTGTGGAGATACTAGTACAGTTGGTTGACTTTCTCTTGAATTGGATCGAAGTCAAACTCATAACAAGGATTTAACTCATCATCCCCCTTTCACACATACACCAACTACACTCCTCATTTCATTAGAACAAAGCAACAATCATTCAAGTATTAGATACCCACATTGAACTAGTACAGATAAGATGTGACCTAATAAATCATCCCACAAAGTCAGAGACATGAACTTCATTCACTGATTTGAGACTACATGCACTTCTTTCTAGTGAAAATAATATCATATTGTTTGATCATAATCACTCAAATCATTTGGATGCATTAATCACATCAAATATAAGATAGGTTTTCACCAGACTGAAAGAAAACAATAATAACCACTAAAAGACAATTAATTAAAACAAGAATCTCCATTGATTGCTTACATACATCATCAGATCGTTGTAAACTCAAGGACCTTTATGCCCAGATCGATTTCCTCCGTATGAACTAGATCACCAAACTCAAGATCCTACGTTTCCAAAGAATTTGATGTGCTTTAGATTCTGGATAAATAAAGCAAGGCTTGTCTACAATCCATACACAAGGAGCATTGCAGAAAAAATAGGGAAAAAATATTGTTATAGTCTTAGGGGGAGCATAATACAACATATCAAGGTATATGAGGAAGAGAATAATTGTTTAAGATAAGTTGCAACACAAGAGTGGTACAGACAGTTCCAGTGGAATAACTCAAAAGGAAGCAAAGAAGGTAGATATTAGGAAGACAAGGATAGTGCATAGGGGGAGATGCACAATCAACATAAGCAGGCATCATCAATATGCTTCAGGAAGAGTTGATTGCTCAAACAAGTAGGAACTGAAAGCCTTTTGTATGTTGCATAAGTATTCTTAAAATGAGGCATCAACAAAGGAGAAGATCATAGCAATAGCCATGAAGAATGAACCCTTCAAGAAAATAGGATCCAAGCCAATGTAGATAGTGTATGACAATATAAAGAATTTGATATTTTCATTAGCTCACAATATACATAATGCCAAAATGTTGAACATCTAAAAGACTATACATATTTATTTATTTAACATTTTTACAACATGAAAAGAATGCAAGTTCAAGGCATCAAATAGAACATTCTTATCCTTGTTTGGTTACACAAATAAATACAAAATCCTTCACTACAAACTTGCATTAAAGCTACACAAAGCTATAATTTTCGAATAGGTTTGCATGCCACCATGAAATTCTCATTAATAGATCATTTATATAAAATGAACACTCCATAATAAGAAATGGTATTTATTAGCGAGAATTTACCCAATTTCCTAAATGTTATTTCACTCATGGCACATGATGGCATCATGAATAAAAAACCAATGTTTACACTAATATCAAGGTCATGATAAATGACCTTGTATGATTTTCCATCAGAATAAATGAGATAGACTAGACTTTGTAGATCCTACCATCTTATTGAAGTATGATGACATATCCATCATAAATGGAGTTTCTATCATGCTAATATGGAGCCCCCAGGAGGATACCATAATAGTCCATTGGAGTTACTTTACATTCAATAGCTTGATAAAATGCTTAATATCAAATGTTATATTGCAAATACAATCATTAATTTGGAAAATACAATACCATCATTAATCTGGAAAATATAATAACATCATTAATGTTATATTGCAAGTAAATTACCATCATTAACCTGGAAATCTAACACTTTAAATGATTTTCCTAAAGTAATTTGGGGCAATTATCATTTGTACCATGTTGAGGGTTACCCCTCTGGTCCATGGGCCCAACCTAGGAACTAAAGCGAGGATTTTTTGTAAAATTCCATTGGATTCCTTGGCATCTACCCTTAATAGGGTCAATATAGGGAACATCAACATAAAAAGAATCTCCTTATGAATTAATGAGTACTTTTTTCAAAGTGATAATCTAGTACTAGATGAAAATTTTCTAGAATCTATTTGCTTGAGAACCATTTTAGCCCACCAATAAAACATGAAAAAAAAGAATGTATCAACCCTAGTCTAATGGATTTATATCCACTTGATTTCATTTGTAATTTTAATAGTTATGCTTCGTTTTTCTCGTCCATTTTTGGATTTTCTTCCATATTTTAATCAGTTATTCATCTCATAGATATATTTAACATTGCCAATGAAACCTATTGAACTACCCTAATTTGTTTTCCTTTCAACTTTTTAATGGAAATCAAAATAAAATCCTCTAGCCTTAAACATGTAGAAGTAGTGAGTTAAAAGACATGGAAATATTGTAGCATATATTTTGTCACTACGACAAACACCCTCCAAAATTTTGTGTACATTAGAACTTTGGAGCCTACCTATGATCCCATGATCTGTCACCCCAAGTTGTTCATGATCGCTTCGTGATTGGTTGATATTTTTTTTTGAGTGTCAAAGCAACTTGCTAACACATGCTAAACCTTTTATTCATTCATGAGCACACTTGTTTTAGCAATCTTGAAACTCAATGCTCACCCTTACAAACAAACATTTCACAATTCTCAAGAACAATGCTTACGCAATTCCTGGAAGTAGTACATTGCGCAATCCCTGATAACAATACTTGCACATTATTTAGAGATAGTGCGTTGTGCACTCCTCCTAGACAATTCACTATTAAATCCATGTTGATAGTCAGTGCACAACTTTAGTTGATAAACTTTCTCATTCTTAGTTATAATTATACCATCACTCAGATGAGTTGTTTCAACTATCGCTTTTGCATGCTTTTGCTTTCACAAATGTCGATTTCACTTTTTTTACTATTGTTTTGCTTGCTTTCACTTTAACAAGTATCTTTTTTCTTTTTCTTCACTCTCACATGTGTCACTTCCACTTTCTCTAGCTTTTTCAAGTGTCGTTTTCATTTTTTCTTACTATCGCAAGTGTTGCTTTTAACTGATTGCACTCTTGCATGTGTTGCACTTTAGTGCATAACTAGAGGCATCTATAGTGCACTAATATATATTATTTTATCATGTATATCATAATGATATGTCCTAGACACTCTCCCACAACTTAGCGCACTTTCTGGTCGCAGTCGACACTCCCATTGTAACTTGTATTCTAAGTGTCGCAAAGTGACGTTTCAACTGTTGCACTTAGAAATAAGTGTCACTTTACTATCGATTCAAGGTATGCATGTGGATTTTGAGTTATGTGGCATGTTTTTATGTTATCTGGGTGCGAGATCATCATTTTAGGTCTTGTTTTTTCTCTCTTGTCTCATTGATCCCACACTTACCCCTTTTTGGAGCTTTCAATGTCTTTACAACTTTTCTCAACCTTCGACCAATCTTTCTGCCCCTTGGAAATGTGCATTGTGCAATCTTAAGTCATGGTGAATCATCCTTGTCTCTTGGAACTACGCATTTCACAATCACTGTCTCCAAGGATTGCACATTGTGTAGTCACAATGCCTAGTCCCTAAAAACTGCACAATTTTCTCTTTGAGAAAGTATTCCGTTGTGCATTGTGTAGTATTAGTCAATAGTCAGGCTTCACTGCCTCCTTGAATTGCACTACTACATAATCTTGTGGCTCAATCTTCCTTGAAATGCACATTATGCAATTGCAATGACTAAACCTCCATCACTGCCTCCTAGAACTGCGCATTGTGCAATCGTTGAGCCTCCTCCTCAGTCCTGCACTCTGTTCCAGGTTCAATTAGTGAATTTCAAGAATAAGTTAGACTAGAATATTTTCAGAATGATATCGTATTATCATGAGCAAATTTCATCTGCAAATACTATATCTTGACATGACAATTTGATGCTCAAGGAGGATGTCAAGGAAACGATGCAAGAATACCCTTGTGAAGCTAAAGAGACAGAGAGACTATATAGCAAGGTGGTGAAGGGACACTAGATCGTGATGTAATATTAAAGATCAAAATCACAAAGAAGGCTTCATGTCATCCAAAATTTGGGAGGATAAATATGAAACAAGTGCAAGACTTACCATGAAGATGTAAGGGAGGTCATCAAGGAGAAGCTACAAGAGAGAACTTGCAAAGAATAAGCACCAGAAGAACCATCATGAAGACATGAAGGAATCCTAGATCATGACATAATGGTGGAACCTCATGTCGACTTGGAAGGATTTAACATTGATCCATACCCTTTGGAGGGTGAAGATGAACAAGACAAAGTCATAGTAGCAAGGAGAAAGGCTTAGCCTGAACACAATGAAGTTCCATGTCATCAATTCCAAGTCATGTCTTGTCCAAGTGTCATCACAAAGTCATATGAGTCAATTTATTTTTACACATCATTTGTGGAATTTAATTATGTAATTTCCAAAATATGATAAATTGTAAAATGTGTGGAAGACCAAGGGTCCCACATGGAATATGTAAAATCACTACAATGTTCTACAGTCATGTAGAAGCTCAAAGGTCACATAGGAATTTGAAAAGTCATACTAGGAGTTCAAGAGTCATGAGGGAAGTCAAGAGTCACATAGGAGGTGGAGAGTCACTTCATTTGTTATAAATGCACCCTCATAACTCAAGAAAATGGACTTTTGGGACTTAAACTCTTCGCCTTGGCTTCTGTAGCTCGGCATAGGAGAAAATATCTTTCTTTGGAGGAGAAAGTAGTGACTAAATGCTCCACTATTGGGACTACTGTGTTAGAATTATAATTTTGTATCTTGGGACTTCCACTTAATATATGAAGCTCTTAGTGCTGGCGCACTTTCATGCATATGTTGTGAATGATTATGAGGCTCTTCTTTCATTGTTTACAGTGTATGTTTATGTTAACACATACTAATGAAAATGGACTACTTAGTTGGATTTGGTATGTACCTTTTTAAATGTGCATTGTTGCTTGCTTTTATGGTCGTTGTTGTCTGGTGGACTACTTTGCAGGGTAACTAACGATCCTCTTAAAATATTGCGTGTCTCTTTAAGGATAGTGCTATTACTTTTCTTCTAGAGGCTCACTCTCTCTTTCATAGTCGTGAAAGTGCCTTATATACATTATGATTGCATATATATGTCATGAAAAATCTTCTTCCATGCATCATATCACACCTCAAAGAAATTTCTTATTGCACTAAAGTTTTTAGCTACCAACATTTCACTTCAAAATCCATTCTCTACAAAATGTTCCTCTATGAGAGAAAGGGGAAATAAATATGGAAGCATCCCCGTGTACCCTCATCTCTGAAAGACCTAGACCCTTAGTTGCACCCCAATCCGGAGAGGCTAATGTTGCTCCTCCAGAGTGGTGGGATAGATCATCAAAGTATAGATAGGATCTTATCATTAATATTAGAATTATCATATATTATATATGTAATTATGGTATTGAATATTTTCAAGATCATGACCTGTTTCTCATGTCTCCAAAGTTTATCCTCCACGTGACACATTATTTCATCTCTTTAAACTTTCTTATCACTCCACTAACATTTTTACCATGTGATGTATCACATTAGGGAAAATTTTCTACCTTGTGATGTGTTTATCGCTCTAAGCAAATACTTCTAGAATCGTGAGATATTGCAATAACAATTTCTTGACGTCATACATCATAATACACAAAAGGATCTTTCATCACAACCCAAGGCTCCCTTCCTATCTCCTTGTTTATTCTAACTTCTCTCCCTTCATCTTCTTTTTAGCTCCTTCATCCTTCCTTCCCCATAATTTTTTCATTTTCCTTGCCTTATTTTCCTCTTTCCCTTTCATTCTTTACCTTTGTACATCATTAAAAGGTTATTAATTTGTGACATATCATGTTTAAAAAATATTTGGTGCCATATGTTGGACCAACTAATATGTTTATTCATGTGAAGAGGCTCGAGTCTTAATGCTCCCTTTGTTACACGCTTGAATTTTTTCAACCCTATAATGTATTCTCTCATCACCATGGACCATTTGTTTCACCCTCGAAAAAGTTTTAGGTTGTAGTGTGATACATTGCACCATGAAAACTTTTTTTGTCACATGATACCTCATAAATTATGCCTCTACTTCCAACCATCCACTACCTTTACTATATCAAATGAAAAATATTTTCATGTGATATGCCTTGTATTGCATGAAAATAATATTAATGCAATAATCCCTATATTTCATGAAAATAATCTTCATATGATAATCCCTATATCACATGGAAATAATCTTCATGCGATAATATCCATATCGCATGAAAATACTCTTAATGTAATATGATAAAACTAGTCGATTTTTCTTTTAAAACTTTATAACTTTTGTTAAGTGTTTTCCCAAGTATAAAACACTTCCTTGATGTCCTACTTTGACTTCTTAAAGGTTGGGAAGATTCCTAAGCCCTTAATTTCACACTTACTCAACCTTGGAGGTAAGATACTAAGATCACACTAGGGATTTTTCACTCAAAAAGAGTTTCTTTATTACCAAGGATTCAATCTTATAAGCATTTATAAATATTTATATTCTTTAAAGATTTGCTTAGAATTCCAATGTCCAAAACCTAAAGAACCTTTCCTTAACAATATTTCATTAGCAAAGCTCTTCGAGTCGGTCTTCCAACTTAAGAGGTTTTAAGCCTCTAGAGTTATGAAATAATCTATGGATGATGAGAAGTTCTAACACTTCTTGTATAACACTTGATTCTTGCAAGGCGACTAGATTAAATAGTTAGGAATGTTACCATGGGATTATAGCCTTAATAATCTAGAACCATATTGAGACCTTGATATTTCTATCTATAAATCACTTTACTCTATAAGATTTTTAATTTTAAAAATAATTTTAAGCAAAAAGTTCTAAGAATTCAAGGAATAAAAGGAGCAATAATTTTTTGCCAATAAAAAAAGAAATAAATGATGATACCCCAAATCATCAATAAACCATATAAAAAATAAATCAGCAGATTCATATTTTAAAAGCCAATTTGAGTCTCGAGTAAAAGCTGACCTTACAAACCCTAGTGAGGGTTAGGATGAGAGGATTCCGTTAGATGCGAAGATGTAAAGAATCATATGATGGAAAACATGTACCTAAAGAAATTAATAACTTAAGTATTCACTCGATCACTTCAATTAAATGTTGAATATCATTAAATTTTGCAAAAAATTAGACTAAGCATCATTAAAATAGATTAAAAATTCTGAATAGAATGAATAAAAAATTAAATCAAATTAATCAGCCTTGAAGAACAATTCAAAGAAGGCTAAAGTATCCTTCTTTTCTACCTTTCAAGATATCCCCTTCTGTCAACAAGACAACCTTAGTCCTAGAAAACTTAGAAAGGAGAAATAAGAAATGAAAATAGTTTTTTAAGCTTTAATGTACCTCCACAAGGAATTCCTTCTCTTCCATTTGTAATTCCCATCACTTTTACTCTAGTGGAAATCAATTTACTACTTGAACCTCCTCTTAACTCATTTCATTTATTGATTTTCATAATAATAAAAAATATTTTAAGGAAAGGGATAAATCATGAAATCATTTAATAAATAATAGCTATAAGCAAGTGGGTCCCCCTAGACACCTTTAATATTGATCAAATATTTGATTTCACCTCATAAATCCCATTTCAAAAAATCAACAAGTAAACATAAGACAGAAACATATTATATATCACATATCGTGTCATAGAATCATCATCATATAAACCTTGTGCCTTCCAAAAATATATATAATATCCATGTCATCAATATACGTCAATAAGTCCCAATATGTCTAAAGTACTTTGTGCCAAATGTATCAATAAATAAAATTCACCATGTCTCCAAGTGCAAGTCAGGAAAAGAAATATCCCCTTTTCCCTCCACTTTCTCCTTAAACATACATGGATTAGAATTAGAAGTAGAATCAATGGAACCTGTGTCAGATTTATCCAAGCAGTTGTTTCCTTTGTCTTCTTGGATTACTAGGATTGACTATTTAGGGAGATTCCTGGTAAAAGAGGCAAGTGAAGGGATCACATTATTAGGAGAAGGTGTAGATGAAACATATACTAGCATGTTGGACCAATGTACTCTACTAGAGGTAGGTCACACAGGTTCAAGATTCTATCCATCGTTATTAGAACACTTGGGTTAAGTAGGATATCATTAATACTAGGATGAGGCTACAAGATCTCACTGGGATGAGTTGCCAGGGGAGGCAAGGCAATTTGATTGCTAGGTTGATTTAACTATTTCGTATAATTTGGATGATTTTTTTTGAATTTGCATCAAAGTGCAAGGAGAATCAAATTTGTTTGTTTTGACGTTCTACCAAAACACATTGGGCCTTCCCCCTTTCTCTAATTTTTCAGCTATTATTCCTACTTAAAGAACTCATCTAAAATCGAAGAAAAAAGAAAAAAAAATAAGAAAAAGAAAAAAAAAATAAGAAAAAAAAAAAGAAAAAAAAAGAAAAAAAAAGAAAAAACTAATTGCAAATCCTCTTAAACACACTAATATGACCTAGATGAATATATAATTATTCAAGTGTAAACATAGATATGATACAAGAAACATTATGAATAAAACTAATCACATGAAATCATTCTCCCAACAAAACCCCTTGTCTCTCTAATCAACATCATCAAACAATGACACATAATTCTTTCATGATTTCTTCAAACAATTTTGAGCAGCCCAAAATCACTTCTATAACATATTTTTGATCTTAAAATTTCATTATGTAAAGTAAAAACATGGCAGGACAACGTAACTTTTTAGGCAGAGATTAATATGTAAACAATCACAATATAGTTTGAGGGTTCGAAACTAGCCAATGATTTATGCAAAACTCACAAACTATTTATGGTTCAAACCATGGCCATTTTGTATCAAGAGTCAATTATTTAATAATTTTGCACCCAAAAATTCTATCAATCAATACTTAAGTATATATATATTAGCTCTAACAACTTACATTAACAAGGCACTCCACAAAACCAATTTTTTCAATATGACTTGAACTGTGGCGACTTTGTGCTAAGGTTCCATCAACTAACCATGTTTTAATCCATAACCTTAATCAAATCATAACATTCAAGCTAAAAATCTTAGAGACAAGGGAGGTATGAAACTGTAACCAACCCTTCCCACATTTACCCACTTTCACAAGCTCTTGAGGGTAAACATGGGATGAGTGTTACTATGACATGACTCTACCTCCAAGTTCCAGTTATGGAAGTGGGGCCTACAAATTGAAAACTTATTGATACATCTCAGGAGCACTAGATCGCCCAGAATTCAATCCAAAACCTCAAATGATCATATCTTGAGTTGGAACTTCTTTTTTCACAAGCCTAACACACCAACCACACCCTTGAGACACTATGCATGCGGTTATGAGGCTCCAACCACACCATTGACACACTGTTCATGCGATTATGAGGCTCCAACCACACCCATAAGGGTGTTTACCAGCAGTTATGACCCAAATTCCTTAGTTCTGTGCCAATGGTCACGAGATATATGCCACTATTTTAGGCTAGCCTCCATACCACTCTCTAGAACTTCATATAACTTTCCAGCAATATAAGTAAGATGATAAAAATGCCAACCATTCAAAAATTCAGCAAGTTCTTGACTAAGACATGCCTAATGCATACTAGACATTTCGTCAAACATATGATAGGCATAGAAGATACAAGTCATGAATGGATATTTGATCATAAACTTATGAAATTCATCAGAGAATCATCAAGAAGGTCCAATGCCATCTCAAGTAGCTGCAAAAACACTTGTCAGCCCATGCATTCACCAACCATTCAATAATTTATCACATCATAAATAAGAGCCATAGTAAGAGCACATATATCCATGAATATAACCAACATATAACCAGAATAAAAACTATGGAAAATCAAACAAAAAATCAACATAATAACCAACACATGTGCTCATGATTCTCAATAGAAATCAATACATAAATGCATAAGCAAAATCCAACCAAGTCAGGGACTTCCACGTACCACCCAACCATAGATTGGGTTGAACCAAATATCTATTCATCCAATCACCCCCGTTCCATATTCCAAGCATGAATGTGGGATCTAATGGGATACACCAAGACATAACCAAATAGGGACTCCAAAGTCTAAACCACATCCACCCTTAAGCTACTATGATCTCACCTAAATAGGTCTCGAGATCACAAAATGAAAACAAGCTTGGATTCCTCAAATTCCTTCACCACACCCAGAGGAATTTCACTGTCTCCACCCACATATCGAGGGATTCTCGTAGAAAACCATCTCCACCCCCAACCCTTGGGATTTTCCTGAGATCACCTCAACTAGATCCAAGATATTTCGATAATCCAAATCTCAACCAAGAATGAATCCTATCACACCATGGCTATCTAGGAAATGGAAAGACAAGGCTGAAACCACTTTCTATCCAGGGAAAACCCATGCTAATGACAACAAATGAACCAAATAAACAAATGCATGACCATGCATTCACCTCCTAACAAAGAAATCATACATGCAATCTATTACCTGCAATATATTCCCGCTAAAATTGCTGATCCAATTTCTCCTTGCTCTCCCTTTATTTCCTTTGCTTGTCCTTTTATTTCTTGCTTGCCTTCCTCCAAATCCAAGTGAATGCTAGAGTGCTCCAATAATGCTCTAAGCATGCTAGAGTGTATGAGAACCAAAAGCTAAACTAAAAAAAGTTGTGAACTGTTTCTATGATGCCTTTTTATCATTGATGTCTCTCTTTTCTTCATTTTCCTTCATTTTTATTTAATTTCACTTGCATGCATAATTGTGTCTCTTCATCTTCCTTTTCTCCTATTTTCTTTTATTTTCATAATTAAATGCCAATTATTGCCTCTTTTCCTTTGCTAATGCCTTTGCCAATTTTGATAGCCATTAATAAACCACAAGTGATATCCACTGTGATGTTTTCCCAACATTCATATTGGAATACGTGTCCCATGACCTTGGTATTATTATTTTTTTCCTTTATTATCGTTTATTACTTGAAACTTTAACCCGCGGCTGTTATAAACCACTCCCCCTTGGGGGAATACAATCCTCGGTGTTCTATGACACCTATGACCAATAAACCATTGAAAACTGCACATGGAGCGTTATAACATAAACTGATGCAATATTTA